>QRDG01000065.1:0-124634 GCA_012064385.1 Puccinellia tenuiflora | reverse complement strand
AGTCTCAGTGCTGATCATGTTTGCTCGTGGAAGAGGTTCTGTCCGTGTTCTGTACTATACAGTTCTTTATGTTCTTTGCAAAACGTCAATGTCACCTAATTTGACATTTCTTTACCATCTCATGATAAACCTATTATCATCACATGATAATTCACATCATCACATGATGAATATAATATATTTGGTTAGAGAGTGAGATTTTCGTTTCCCTTTTATGCTTACATGACGTATGATCAGTCAAGAGGACTTTCTCATAGCATGTGCACCCGGAACTCACTCAGTCTTGAAACAAAATTTCTCAAACCATAATATTATATCTTTTAATCCTTGAATTAATCATATACTCCTATATGTTGTAGACTCACAAATCGACAGTGCAATCATGTCACTTCGATATTTCCGATCATGCTTTCGCTGCGCTTCTGCTATCATGAGATCCCCAATCTAGTTTGGTTTTATGACTTCAACCAAGTCTACCAATCTCTAGATTCTATTATCTCAACTCCATAGAAAAATGACTCCTCATTTAACATGTTCTTCTAACCAAGAACTTGGGTCACATATCGTCAAATACAAACACATGGTTCTTATATGTTTAGTCCTATGAACGATTCATAGCGAATTCTAACATATCCTCCAACCATCATTTTGTACTGAGTTATCAACTCAATGTTTCACCTATTTCTCACAAGCAGATGAACCTTTCTTCTCTTGTTTTATTTTGAACTCCTTCAAAATCTTACTTAGGTAAAAACATCCTGACATAATGTTATCAAACATATCTATCCTCCATAGATACATCCATCTCCATGGATATTTGACATTCAAACTAACTTCATAAGTTATACGTTGGTTCCTGACTTATTTACAACATTTATGAAAACTTCATTTCACTCAAACAAGATGTTGTAAACTCCCACTCAAATATACACCATACACATATTAAATTGTGAAACCACTTTGGCTCCCACTCAGAAATATGTTATCCTTATATTTCACCATGATTAACTAGCTCCCACTCAAACATATGTCTCCACATATTTTGATCACGGAAAATAGTTTCTGCTCTAACTTAACATATGTCGCCACATATCTTAATTAGATCACACTCGTGTAATTTCTCGATATTTTGGACACCTCCAAAATTCTTAATTAACTATTAATATCGAGAACTCTTTATACGAAATGCTAGTACTCTACTAGCTTTAAGTTTTATTTATTCTCTACAAAACACCTTTTGAGGAATAAATATGTGAAACATCACTTTCACAAAATCAAGCAACAATTACTTTGTGATTTAAACTTAACATAGGACGACTCTTAGTCACTTTCGTATTTAAGGCTTCTATTTCTTCTTTGTAGTTTCGTAGGTATGTCTTGTTTCTCAAACATGACAAGTAAATCATGAATATTATTTGTAACCTGACAAAATTTTATATTCTTGAATCCTACTTTTGTTTAGACAAGCTAAACCGAAATTCAATGATCACCATCATCAATTCCTTTATGTGTCAAGTTTTAACCAACATAGCACTTTACATATGTGCCACTTGATGCATAAACAAGCAAGGTTTTAGCTTTTCCATTCCATCAATTCTTTTATCAATGAAACCTTTTCACGATAAATCCACTAAAACATTTAACACAATCAACAATTGATTTGTCCCTTTTAGTCTCTCATTGTGGAATCTCTATTCATAGTCACATATGAATATACTACAAACTTTATTTGCAATAGTTTCTAATTATCTCATAATTAATGAAACCACTGTTTCACATAACTCATATGCGAAATGCAAATCATTAAATAGATCCTTATTTCTAAACAGAGTGTTTATCAAATAAATCTAAATGCTATTATCAAACCCCCGAAATAAAACCCTTCTTTGAGACCACACAATATCAAATAGTGTGTGATTACAATATCTTAGGACATATCAAACTCCTTTGAAAATATTCTAAATATTGTAATTTGTGATAACACTTCTCACAAGTCCGCATACTAACATATAACTCAAATATTTTGTCTCTTTTGATCAAATCATAAAGACTCAATTTTCTTGTTAACTTAATATCCTAAACTCCAGAAATTTATTTGATCTCATCAAATATCATAACTCGAATAAATACACCTATTTACTCATATCACTTATGATGGAGCGCACAAAATAATGACATCTCACATTTGCTGAAAATACAACCAACACTTGTGTTTATTTTCGGCAACTCATGACACTCTTCCAAAGGGTGGCATTTTAGTCATACTCCTTACAATAAGGCGTATTGATAAAACATCAAAATGTTTATTCAATATTCAGCACGACTAAAACAATTGTCATTATTAAGTTTTGGATATTTTAGTATGTCTCTTATTTTATAAATGTTCAACCAATTTATCATCCAGATTATAATAAGAATAATACACTTATAATCGAAACTTGTGATTCCAAAAAGGATCATTCATGAAAATAGAACAACCATTGTCTTTAACATGAATAACCGTCTCACATAAGCAAGACACACTAATTAAAATCACACTTAATTCGATTACAAACACTTATTCAAATCCTCTAATCCAAAATGATAAATGTAGAGACAGATCGTTGCCAGCATCAACTACTTGACTACCACCATTCCGCAACGTCCTCCCATATGCAAATCTCAAGCAGCAGGTTCTGTTTTCATAAAACAGAATGAGTATCAAATACTTATCGGAACCGCCACAATTGCAATTTGGACTTAAACACTTATAACTTGTATATCTATATATACTTTCTGCATTGCCAACTTCTCTTGCTATGGGTTCCACATTGACATGACGCAGCCGAGACACAAACTCACAGAAAGTGATCAAATCCCTTCCCATGACCTAGTCTCCGACACAATTCTTGAAGCTGGGGAGAAGCTAGTGTATCACCCCATCTATCGCGAAACTGTCATTCATCTCGTGGTTCCAAACAAGCACTAGACGATGATGTATCTCATGCATTATCCTCAGGTTTTGTTCCAAGCAAGTGTTCTCTTCCATCTTGAGTGAAAGAAAACCGTTCAGACATTCGAACCTTACAATTCTAACTTGTGCTGAAAAACTATTTTTCAGCTCATCAACAATCTCCATTGCAATCAAGTTCTTGAATTGTCTACTTAGGTCAGAATTCATGAAGGTGCACATCATCCACTTGACTTTCAAGTAGGTGGTTCAAAACCACTCCATGTACTCTTCATTGCTTGCAGAAATATTTAGGTTTATCTCCTATTGGTTCTTCTAGCACGTAGAGCTGAGCAAGGGTGTTTAGGATTTCTTTCAAACGCAGGTACCACTTAACAAAATTGACCCATCGAGACGCAGTTTTTCAGCAACGAACAGACTACCGTAGTCGACCAAGATCTACAAGGATTTTTGCAAAGACATCTGGACTTTTGTTTATGATAATTTTAGTTCATCTTAATGAACTCCCACTAAACTCAACATCTCTCTGGTTGTTTAGTGACACACGATCCAAATCCACTACACCACAACCGATCATCACGTGAGATGTTGTAGCTTCAATGGTGAACATCGCCATGTTGATCATATCATCCATATGACTCGTGTTTAACCTTTCGGTTCTTGTGTTCCGAGGCCATGTCTGTACATGCTAGGCTCGTCAAGGAAACCGTAGTATTTTCGCGTGTGTAAATCTGGCTTACACCCGTTGTATGTGAACGTTGAATCTATCACACCCGATCATCACGTGGTGCTTCGAAACGAAGATCTTTGGCAACGGTGCATACTAGGGAAGAACACATCTTGATATTAACGTGAGAGATCACCTTATCATGCTACCGTCGCGATCACATCTAAGCATAACAAAAAGGTGCATAAAAGGATTAACATCACATGCAATTCATAATTGTGATATGATATGGCCTTTCTTCTTGTGCCTTTGATCTCCATCTCCAAAGCACCGGCATGATCTCCATCACCGACATGATCTCCATCATCGTGGCGCCATCACCATGGTTGTCCACCAACTATTGCAACTACAACTAATGCTACTCTTAGCAATAAAGTAAAGCAATTACATGGTGATTCAATGACACGCAGGTCACATAAAATAAAAGACAACCATATGGCTCCAGCCGGTTGCCGTACTCGACGACATGCAAGTCGCGAAAGATTACAAACATGATCATTGCATACATTATCACAAATCACATATTGGCCATACCACATCACATGACCCCCTCTGCAAAAACAAGTTAGACGTCCTCTACTTTGTTTATGCAATTTTTACGTGGCTTGGGTCAACGAGATAGAACCGTTCTAATCTACGCAAAACCACAACGGTGATATAGTAGTTGCTTATTTACTCATCCTTTTGAAAGGCCTTCCATTGAAAATTGCATCTTCACTAAAGCAAGAGAAACAGACACCCGCCAGCCACTTATGCAAAACAAGTTGCATGTCAATCGTGGAACCGGTCTCTCGTGCGTGGACGAGTAAGGTTGGTCCGGGCCGCTTCATCTCACAATACCGCAAAGACGCAAAGTGCACGCGAGAAGGTAGCAACATAAAATATCAACGCCCACAACACTTGTGTTCTCATCGCACCAACATCTACGAATAGATCTAGGCTCTGATACCACTGATGGGGTCGTTGCATAGAAAACAAAAAATTTTCCTACGAAACAAGCGGAAGAAACCCCAAGGATCTAGATCTATTAGACGAAGGTAGCGAAGGTGAGATCCAATCTCTTACCCTTGAAGATCAACAAACGCGTTTTGTCGGTGCAGGGGTTGACTAGTCGATCCCCGCAACTAGACTCATCTAGTCGCGAGGAGATGTATTTCCTCGAAGTCCAATCCGACGAAGTGCCACAAGGGGTAGCACCTCCGCGGTATCCACACGTACGGCTCGATGTAGATCTCCTCCTTCTTGATCCCGCAAGCAAGGTGGAGATGGCTAGATGGATCTCGGCACCACGACGGTTGTGGTGGCGTTGATGATGTCGATCTCCACGAGCATGGCTACGCCTAGCCAAGCACGAGGAGGGAGAGGACCATGGCGCAGCAACCCTAGCAAGGAGAGGTGGTGCGGCAAGGTGGAGGTGGAGGAGCATGGCGCGGCAGCCCTTCGGGGAAAGGTGGCGCGGCAAGAGGGAGAGGTGCGGCCAAGGGAGGGGGTGGCGGCTAGGGCAAGAGGGAGCATCCAGGGGTGCGGCAGCCCTCCCCAGCCCCTCCTTATATAGGTGGCCAGGGGGGCTGCGCCCCTTGCCCTCTTAGGGCCGGCGGCTAGGGGGGAGGCTTGCCTCCCAAGCAACCCTCTAGGGTTTAGGCCGCCCCCCCCCCCCTTCTAGAAGCTTGGCCCGCATGGGCCATTGAGGGAGTGGTGCGGCTGGCCCAATAGGCCAGCCCACTACCCCTTCATGCCTTGTGGGCCCCATACTCCTATGGGCCCCACTTCTAGACCCCTCTAGAACCTTCTAGAACTTTCCGGTACCCTACCGAAATATTCCGGAACTTTTCCGATACCTCCGGAAACCACTTTCCTTATATGAATCTTATTCTCCGGACCACTCCGGAACTCCTCATGATGTCCGGGATCCTATCCGAGACTCCGAATCACCATTCGATCATTCCATCAATTATCTCATCGCTAACCCTAGCTACATCGGAGCGTTAAGTGTGTGACCCTACGGGTTCGAGAACATGCAGACATGATCATATCAATAATCAACAGCGGGACCGGGATGCCCATATTGACTCCTACATATTCAACGAAGTTCTTTATCGATTGAACCATGATGCCGGAGATTCTTAATCTCATATACGATTCCCTTTGTCTCACCGATATTTAATTTGCCCGAGATTCGATCGTCGATATCTCCATATCTAGTTTCATCTCGTTACCTGGCAAATTCTCTTTACTCGTCCATAATATAGGATCTCCGTGATTAACACTTAATCACATGGTTGCAACCTTTCTGATGCTATATTACCGAGAGGGCCCAGAGATATCTTTTCCGTCACAAGGAAGGACAAATCCCAGTCTTGATTCATGTCACCCAACAAATACCATCGGAGATACCTGAAAGCCACCTTTATAATCACCCAGTTACGAAGTGACGTTTGATGTCCACAAAGTATTCCTCCGGTAAACGGGAGTGACATAATCTCATGGTCTAAGGAAACTATACTTGGCATACTAAAAGTGTTGGCAATGAAACTGTGTGACACGATCAATTGCAACTCTTTATTATTTGGGTCTTGTCCATCACATCATTACTCCTAATGATATGACTCCGTTATCAAGTGACTATAACAAGTCCATGGTTAGGAAACTCTAACCATCTCTTGACTAACGAACTAGTCCGGTAGAGGCTTACTAGGGACACCTGTTTGTTTATATTCCACACATGTATTATGTTTCCGGTTAATACAATTATAGCATGGATAATAAACTATTATCATAAACATGAATATGCTAATAAACCATTTTATTATTGCCTCTAGGGCATATTCCCAACAAGTTGCCCAACCGAACATCCCACCTCTATCCCGAAGTTGGTTCCTCCTTTTATATACGAAGGGGATACCACAAATGTAACTCGGCGTGCGAGCCACCTACGCGGTACACGTGTTGAAGCAGAGGGTGAGGTGTCACCGGGCAGGCAACATGGCGTCGAGTTATCACGCATGACGTGCCTCTGCCTAGCACCAATTGAACGGCTCGCCTGATCTCATCGTTGTGTCGTGCCCTCGCCTGTGGCGGATGGGATGGGATGGCCATCATGTCGTTATGGGATGGGATGGCCATCATGTCGTTATGGGATGGCTCTCCTGGGGATGCATGGTAAGTGTTCCCTCTCCAGGAAGGGGGCCGTGGGTAAGGGTGCAGGCGGACATGGACGTCCGCCCGTCCGTTCCATCCGTGCCGCTTCAAAGCCCAAAACGGCTCGGTGGATGGGCCGCAAACGTTATACGGACCTGGCGGAAAACATCCGCGAAGCCGCTAATGTCCAGGTCCGTCTCGTAGACTCGCATACTGCTCAGTTCCGCAGCAGCAAAGAGCGCCGCCGCCAGCGTCTGGCCGGCCGTCCGCCGCCCGGCTCCCCGACCGTCCGCCGCCCGGCTCCCCGGCCGTCTCTAGCAAGTCACATACGTATCTAGCAGTATCCCGCAGCGACACATCGAGCTCGCCGTCTCTCAGCTGCGGAGATGTCCGCCAGAGTGGAGGCAGTGGCGGAAGAGGCGATGGAGGGGGAAAAGAATCCGCCGGATGAAGAGGAGAAGAATCCGGCGGAGGTAGAAGATGCAGATCCTCTTGAAGCGAACCTCGGTCCCTTGGCCATGCAGGTAAATCGACTTCTTCTTCCCCTTTCCTGCTGCTTAGTCTGAACCTTCATGATTGTCTAGACCATTCGCACATGAAGCTTAGTCTGTACCTTGATGGTTTATCGTGTCGTTTCTACTAGATAATGCAGTGTTAATTTTTCACTGCTACGTAAGTTGATAAACTCATTTTTAATTTTGTCGTAGATTGCCTCCTATACAAGCACATTAGATGGCCAAGATCTGCAGCTGTTGGTTGACGCAGAGGAGGCCCATTCAGTTGGCGCGGCACATTTGTTGGCTGTTGTAAAGGAAGAGGATACCTCAACAAAGGTGCAATTAAAGATCAAGAAAAGAAAGAGAAGTGAACTTGAGAAACTCAAACAGGAGCAACAGTTGGATGGTGCCTCTTGTCAGTTGAGGTGGCATGTGTATTACTCTGCCTTGCTTGAAAAACGTCATAAGACGCTCTACAAGGGTTCGATCCTCCTCGATGCCGAGGCGAACCGCGTCGTCCTCCTCAACGCCAAAGAAGTGGTCTATCTCGTATCGCTCGTGATGTGCTAGCTATTCAAGCATCAACGGTGGCATCAGAGTCTTCTTTTAGCGCATGTGGAAGAATTATTAGTGATCACAGGAGCAGGTTGAAGAGTAAAATGGTCGAGGCGTTGATATGCCTACAAGATTGGCTAATGGCTGCTGGTAAGTTTTTGAATATTGAGTAGCAGAATAAAAAAACAACTTTGTTACTAACTGATGATCTTTCAATCCTGTAGACCCAAAACCAACCAATAAAGATGTTGAGGAGGAAGAATACTTGGTGTTCCACCAAACAAGCGACTGTGATGAAGAAACTCCTGTCTCTCAAGGCCAAAGGTGTGTATGGTTTTGTATGTCAATTTTAAAGAGTAATTCCCAGTCTGCTATTTTCCGCTTTGTCCTAGTCATATATATCATTTTACTACGTGCCAACTTGCAGTACTACCACTCTTGCACCAGAAGGAGTCATCCAAACCGCGTCAGTCGATCACTAGCTTGCAAGTTGCAGAACAATGTCTTCATACAGAATGAGCTGATGTATGTTGATGGCTGAAGATGATTTGGTTGCCTTGATTGGTTAAATGTGTGCAAATGATGTAGAATGCTAGTGGTAATGAAACCTCTGCTGGATGGATGGTTGTAGCTTGTGACTGAGGAATTTTTTTTTATTTTCAACTGAGGAATTTCTTTTTATTTTCAAAACTAGTCTGCATAGCAGCTGGAGTTTCAGCTAGTTATCTACTGTATGTTGCCGTTTTGTTGAGTTTCAGCTACTATTGTTGAGCAGTCTTGTTCTATTTTGTTTTAGCTAGCTAGCATCGCTTTTTGTTCAGTTATGTTGGCAGGTGCGGACGTAGCGCCAGTTAGAGTTGGCTAGCTTTGCTTAATCAGTTCAGCTGGCGGAGCGGACGTATGTGTCCGCCAGGCGCAGCGGATAAGTGAATTGACGGACGCGGACACCGCTAATATTGTGATTAGCTTTTACGGACGAGGCGAACAAGGCGGACGCGCCGTGGACTTGTCCACCTGCACCCTTAGCAGTGGGACACGATTCACGTGGTCGCTGTTCTGGGCGTGGCCTTCTCGGGCTGGCCTCGCAACATGCATGTATATATCCATAATAAGAACGTAGAGCAATATTTGCGGGGCACACGTACTTTTGCCATCCCGGGGCCTTCTATGGGGTCGTACCCCCGTGCCTGCCCGGGCGGGGGCCTACGCGCCCTATCACCGTGGCACCCATAGAAGGTTTGATGGCGCATGGCTGGGCAATGATGGCTTCTTGGGTAAGCTGGTCAATGTCCGCGCGCGAGCTTGTCGGGCGGCGCCGCACTAACCCATGGGCCGCGATAGGGCAGCCTGAAAGACACAAATGCTGCAATCAGAGTGGATGTGATCAATCCTGACACATGGTCGCGGGCGCCCGGCGATGCTGAGGCCACGGTTGTATGCTATAACATATATATACTCCCTCCGTCCAAAAATAAGTGTCTCAAATTTGTTAAAATGTAGATGTATCTAGACATATTTTTATGATTAGATACCTTCATATTTTAACAAACTTAAGACACTTATTTTGGGACGGAGGGAGTAGGTGCCAACCAGCTGGTGCCCGGATTGAACTTGCCGCGGGTGCCATCATGAAGGGGTGTAGCAGCGGGGCAGCCACTACGGTAGCCATGCGCCCATGCCCATGCGATGCCCCATTCTTTTGCGACGGAAAAACCAATAATCATGCAGAACACGCAAGAAACACGCGGAAAGGTCATTTGAGAAAACGAATCGACGACACAAAAAGTCGAAGCAACATGCTTTTATTGGCACATGGGGCGGGCCCAATTACAACGGTTTACACAAGGGGCCCAATTACACGAAATAGGCTTTCGCCCCGCTTTATAAATAAAGCAACGACCACCAAACAAGCATCGATACAAACTCAACACCACAAGCTGGGGCAACAGCACACACCAAGCCCAAAAGAGAAAGGAAGAGAAAGAAGAAAAGAAAACAATGCCGACGACGGCAGATCAACAGAACTAAGGTGGCTCGCCACCGCTGCGCCCGCCGAAAAAGTCCCACCACGCTCCTAGAGTTCCGAATCGTCGCGTACCAAGCAACACCTTCAAGAAGGACTGCGACGATGACGACGCTGCTGCCCGGCCATGGCCTAGGGTTTCCCCCGTACGCAGGGGTGAGTGGGGAAGGGGTGCAGTCGACGCCCTTCAAGAAGGAAAGACGGCACCCGTAGGCGTCGCCCCGTCGATGTCGTAGGACGACAAGGATTTCTCCCGACCCCCAAAAAACCACTACCCCAAGCGATCCGTAGTCTTCCACTCAACAACGCCGCCCACCTGCATGCGCCACCACGGTCTTGACACCACCATCGTCGTCTCACTGTGAACCGATGCGGGGCCTAGAAACAGAAAAACGGAGGCAGTAGGTTCAGGGGTCGCCGGCTCTGTAGCCACACGGGAGGGAACTACCTCCACCACTGACGTGGTAGCCGACCGGACGTGGTGACAGGAGCACACCAGGCCAGCACTAGAATCAGAGGGCGGCAGCAGCACGGCCACCTGGAGGGCGTCCTCCACCGCCAGCGGCGGGTGCCGACCGGACGCCGCAGGGACACACCAGGCCACACTGCCCGGCCGAACCCAGATCGGGTCCGCAAAGTCCGCTGCCACGCTGCAGCACGTAGGCCGCCGCCACTACCCTCCGGTTCAGCGCCATCGGCCCGGCCAGGCCGAAAGAGGGCCCGTTAAGCTCCACCACCGCGCTGCAGCAGGAAGGCTCCATCGCCGCCACCCCGTCACCGTCGTCTCCATCCTTGCCTCCAGGAGAAGCCGCCGCCTTCCGAGACGCCCGGCCCGCCTGGACCCAGACCGGGCCCAAAAGGGCCCAGATCTGGGCCATGCGGTCGCCGCCGGACGCTCGTACGGGCAGCAGCCCCTGCGCCACCAAGCGGCAGCGCCAGCGCAGTAGGAGCCGCCTGGGGCCGGCGCGCCGCCACAAGCCGCCTCCCGCCGGAACCGTCGCCGACCGAGCAACACCGCCACCAGACGCCACCTCCCGAGCCGGGGCGCCGCGAGCGGGGAGAGGACGGCCCGCCGCCGCCGACACCACGCGGGCAAGGCCCGGTGGCACGCGCCGGCAGCGGCGGGAGGGAGCTAGGGGGAGGAGGGAACGCGCGGGGGGAGAGTTGGGGAGCTCCCGGTCACCTCACTCGGGGAGACGACGCGGGGGGATAGTATACCTTTCGCCAAACACAACGGTTTACAACATGCTTCGACGTCCGAGGTGAACCGTACGTGGTTTTGCGGCACGGACACGCTCGCGCTTGGTCTTCCGAGTCTGACTCGGGGAACTTAGTTATGGGGCGGACCCGTTACATGCTTTCGCTCTCGAGGTGAACTAGGGAAGAGGGACCAGCGATCGCTGGCGCCTGTGGTGCAGAACTTTCAGACGTGGTACTTGCGGAGATGCTCGATGTTCCATGAGTTATGCACCGGCTTCCCATCCTTGGTCTCCAGGATGACAGCTCCCAGCCTAGAGACATGTACTACCCGGTAAGGACCTTCCCAAGGTGGAGAAAGCATGCTCATTTCCTTCATGTTCTGAATCCAACACAGAACAAGATCACCAGGCTCCAATTCACGCGGTCGGACTCGCCGAATATGGTATCTACCCAATCCCTGTAGGTAATGAACTCTGGGAAATTGACTCGTCAATCCTTGTCACGTGTTGTGAGCTTTCATCATATGCACATATTGGAGGGGGGACTCGTACTTGAGCTTCGAGGGTAGGACGGCCTCTGTACCGTATACGAGCGAGAATAGCATCTCCCTCGTCACGCGGCTAGGGGTGGTACACAGCGACCACATGGCACTTTTTTGATCCTATTCCGGCCACCGCACTTGAGTCCATCGAAGGCGAGTACCAACAACGAGTAACGACCCCATCTCGAGCTTCACCGTCGCGTCGTGGACCTCCTCCATCCTCGTCTCTACGACGGCTGCCGTCATGCTGCCTTCCAGCTCCGCGCCTCCTCGCCTCCCTCCGTTCCGCCTCGCAACCCCAGCCGCTACTCTTCAGCATCCTCCCCATCGTGATCCATCTCCGGCAGCTTCCACGAATGCGGTGTGCCTCCTCTCCACTTGTCGGCGAGCCATCTCCGGCAACCTCCCCGCCGACGTACGCACCCTGGTCGGCACAGGCCATCTGGGGTCACTAGTAGACAAATGGTATAGAGGAGAGGTGCACCCTAGTGGCGCATCCACCTTTGATGCGCCACTGGTAAGGTACCAGTGGCGCATGGCCCTTGGTTCGCCACAGGTACCTAACTTACCAGTAGTGCATCCCTAGTATGGTGTGCCACTGGTAAGAGTTGGCCGGGCACCTCGGGATAACTGGCACTTACCAGTGGCGCACTAGTACTGGTAAGGTAAGTACCAGTGGCGAGAGAGAACAACGGCACACTTATATGCGTGTCGCCGAAGTTTTCTCAGGCCACTTATTTAGACTCGGACAGTGAGTCGAAGAAGAACTTCGAAAATATCAAGTGTGTTCTTGATGATGCTCTCACCGGCTACGTCGCAAATGAAGGCGCCATTATGACGCCAAATCGATAACGCGGCAAGCACGTGTTCAAGCACCTGACGATGTTCCCCTGCGTTAAGCAGCCAAAGGGGACAAGGGGTAGAAGTGTGTACTATGCCATCCATCACATGCGGGCGTTTCTACGGGACCAACAGAATCTTAGGATGCCAAGTCATCTCCAAAACTAGGCCGAACGCTTGGAGCGAATCCAAGATTCAGGTCTCAGAGAGGAGTTCTTTTATATCCAGGCGAAGTTTGCAACAATCATCTGCAACGATGTCATGATAGGGGGGGAGGGAGGTGGTCCTCTACCTGAGTAGATTTCCGCCGCTTAAGGACATAGAAGTACTCCTATTGATTCAGGGTGATGATAGGCCGTTCCTGACTCCGGAAGGCCACGACACGTATGTTGGGCCAAGTCAGAAGTCGTGATGTTTGTCTACATGTCTAGTTCCGAACAATCGATGAGGAAGTGTGTTGTAATAAACTTTATCTGTACGTTAATTTTCCTCGCAAATGTGTTGTAATAACTTTATATGTACGTTGAACTTAATTATTATCCATGCTATTTATTAGGGTTAATGAATTGTGGTTCATGAATCGTGAAAACAATGTTTTATTATGTGGTTTTATTATGATCGATGAGCTATTTTCTAGAATGCCGATGATTAAAAATGTTGTGTCACTATGTGATACAGAGGTGGTGTTAGGGAGCCTTGTGATATGCACGAATATATGTCTTGTGCATCCTACTTGGCTCGCTGACACCATCTCTATAATGTGTGTCCGACTAAGTATGAGGCATAAATCCGAATCATTTCGTTTTGTTAGTATTATTTGTGAACATGCGAACTCTTGCTTTTCGTTGCCTAACATTTTTGTCTGTCTTATTGTATAGAAATGAAGAAGTGGTATGTGTTGTACGAACGTAGGGTTACAGGAGTATACGACGAGTGGGAGGATTGTCTGAAGCAAGTGAACAAGTTTAAAGGGAACAACTACAAGGGTTACAAGACTAAGGAGGAGGCGGAAGCTAGATACTTGAACCACCTTCTAGCGGAAGAGAGGAAGCCCCGGATGAAGTTGGCAATGAAGACCAACTTCATCGGGATCCCCGTCTTTCTTACCATGATTGCGGTTCTCCTTTATTTTATTTTAATTTAGGAGACTAGCTACTTCCATTGTAATATGATCCTGAACTTGTAATGCAATCGATGATGAACTTGTCTATTTTGGATTCTAAATAATATGATGATAAACTTGTATTGTACATTTGTTTATACTGTTTTGTACTGATTTTCTGTGTATAATAGTACAAATACGTGTACAGTGTATTAAAATAGTTGATTTTTTGTAAATACCGAAAAAGTTACCAGTGGCGCACCTAAACGTTACCAGTGACGCACCTATACCAGTGGCGCACTGCCTGGTAATGCGTACCAGTGGTGCACCAGGATTTCCCTGGCTGCCCCACTTGTAACATTTCAGGTGCGTCACTGGTAACCCTATTTCCTACTAGTGGGTGTTTTTTAATACAAAAAATACATAGTTGTGGCACACCGAAAGCAGATGCGCCACTGGTATCTGCATATACCCATGGCGCACCATAAACCGATGCGCCACGGTTATGTGCATATACCAGTGACACATTAAAAATAGGTGCGCCACGGCTATGTATATATCCGCGACGCGCCTGGACCCCTGCGCCACGGCTAAAGTGTTAGCCATGGCGTGACTATCCGTGGCGCAGGACCATGCGCCATGGGTAACAAGGTCCGCCACGACTAGCCTTTTTTCCTACTAGTGTAGCTAGGATCCAACATTGCAAAGGACCAGCAAACAAAATAACTAACGCTCTACGAATAGCACATAATATGTAAATTGATAAAAACATAGTTTCAACGGAGACGACCTGATGGTTGTCGATGAAAAGGGGGATGCCTTAGGCATCCCCAAGCTTAGACGTTTGAGTGTTCTTGATTATTTCAAAGGGACCCATGGGGGTATCTCCAAGCTTGAGTTGTTACTATTCGTCATCTTCTTGCATCATTCTCTCTCGTGAAATTTAAAAACTCACTTTACACAAAACTTCTCATCAACTAATTAAAGGGGTTAGTACTCATTAAATCAAAGCTACTTCGGTTCTATGAAAACACAATGCAAATACTCAATTTAACATTAGCTACTGTATACAAAACCTTTGTGGCACCTTTGCTCAAAAATAAACCGCAAAGAAAGCTCGTATAAGGGACAACCCAAAATAAAGACAACAATCTGTCATAAACAAAACAGCCTGTAAAGATCAAATTTAAAGACATACTTTCGTAGCTCAAACCAGAAAACTCAAATCTAATGAAAGATAGATAAAAGTACAGGATTTGCTGTCAAAATGTTTTAGAAAAAGATCACGATCTGAAGATTTTGAAGATTTTATGGAGTGAGGCGTACAGAATCTGTTTCTTGACACAAAAACGAAAATAAAAGGATACAAAGGAGTTGCTACAGAAGTAACAACATCCTTGACTCAAGAAAAGCAAAAGATACTGAAAGTAAAAAAAGATAATTGGTTTTCTCCCAGAAGATTTCTTTAGTGTCTTTTAGCTAGGCACAATAATTTTAATGATGCTCTCATAAGAATAAGAGTTGAAATAGAAAAGAGAGCATCAAGAAAAAAATAAAACACATTTACATCTAACCCACTTCCTATGGATAGGAATCTCACTACGGGAAAAACTGGCACTGCCGTGCAGAACTTCTTTGCCGTGCGTCTACGCACGGCAAAGATGTCTTTGCCGTGCGCCCGTCGACAAGGCGCATGGCAAAGGGTCCACGCACGACACATAACAACGACGACGCACGGCAAAGAAACACGCTCGGCAAAGAGAAAAATCAGCGCACGGCAAAGAAAAGGTGGACGGCAAAGTTCTACCGAGGCGCACGGCACAGGGACCACGCACGGCAAAGAAAAAAGAAGGCGCACGGCAAAGGGAGAACGCACGGCAAAGAGCCTTTGCCGTGCGGGGAGAGCGGGCGCACGGCAAAGCAACCTTTGCCGTGCGTTTTTTCCTTTGCCGTGCGTCTTATGGCATTTTCTTCTTTTACTTCATTATTGCACTTAATTTAATACTTATATTTATTCTTTTAATATATGACAAGTACTACATCTTAAGACAATGTGTGTATACCCATACTTTTGCATTATGACAAGTACTCTACGTCTTCAACCCCCCCCCCCCCAACATATTAGGGTTTCGGAGCTAGCTGTGTTTGTGGAATTCTGGCACGTGTTATCGCCCGAACATGAAGAAAGTCACACCGGGGAGCTATGTATTGCACCATTAAACCTTACACCACACTTCCACACATATCATAGGTCCAGATGAAAGTTTTGGTGGGATTCCGATGCTCTGGAGGTCATTCACCCCACCCCCACCACCCCCCCGAAACGGCGGTCTGTGGGCAACGGCGATCTACCCCCCTAGATTTCTCCGCGCGAGGTTCCACCAATGTACTTTTTCATAGGTTTAGGTTTGTTTAGGTATTATACACATGGAGAACCAGGCTTGGCACTATTTGGCACATTCTAGCCCCCGGTATAGCCGCAGCGGGACAGTTCAGCCTACACGCATCCAGAAATCTTCTAAGTGTTATGACCCGAACGTGAGGAAGGTCACACCGGTGATCTATGTCTTGCACCATTTGGTGAATCACACATTCCAAACACACTTCCACACATATTATACAAAAATAACTTCGGAACGAAACAAAATGCCTAGAGAAAGAGGAACAACATATGAAGAAAACATAGGTGGGCACACACACACAACACTCAACATAGGTACTCAACATAGATGAGAACACACACAGTACTCAACATAGGTACTTAAACTAACTACGACCAGGTCCTAAGCCGCGCAGTGCTGAGCCGCGGACGCTCTGCTTCCAAAGAGCCGAAACCATGAGAGACTCGCTCGCGTCATAACGATTCTGAAGTAGCGACCAACGCCTGCTACTTGGATTATTGAACAAATACATGTAGCGAAGGACGTGCTCGTCCTCCTCCCTAATACGGCGACGTACCACCTCCTCGGGGGCCGGCGCTCTGAACACATTCCGTGGCCAATACCACCAAAGAAGATCCGGATCGACGATGCGACCTGGATCCCTCACCAAGGTCCCCGCCTCGGAAGGTAGCCTCTCCCAGTGCCAGCCCGGCGGATGCCAGTCCCGGACATCGCCATCCGGGTTGATCAAAAGGGGCATCGGAAAGGCCGGCGCGGAGGAGAAGCAGCGCGTGGAGGAGAGACGGGGCGACGGGTTGGCTCGAACCGGGGACGAGGTCGTGGGTATTTATGCCCAATTAGGAACAAGCACACGGATCGTGTGTTTCCTTCGAGCGCTTGTGAGCCGTTGGATCAGCGGTGTGTTTCTTTCTGGCGCTTCTGAGCCGATCGATCAGCGGGCATGTAGTATGTCCAATCAGCATCAAGCACACGGATCGTGTGTTTCCTTCGAGCGCTTGTGAGCCGTTGAATCAGCGGTGTGTTTCATTGGAGCCCTTGTGAGCCGTTGGATCAGCGGTGTGTGCTTCTTTTGAGGGGTGAGCTGTTGGAGCAGCAGAAAGAGTGAAGCGGAGCCAGCACGCTGCGCAAGTGGGCGCTCTCCTGCGCGCTGCTGCATGGCTGAGGACGACGGCGACCAGCTGCAGGCACTCACGAGCAAATAGATAGAAAAAATAAGAGAGAAAAAATAAACAGAAAACATAAGAAAGAAAAAATAAGAGAGAAAAAAAAAAGCCCATTACTACCGGTTGTAATATATAGGGTCATGTGGCTGATCCAACACTGGTTTTGCCCATCCGGAAGCTTGCGCATCCGTCTTGCGTCGTCGTGGGCAGCAAATCGACCTTCGATCCAAGCAGCCGCAAGACTTCTCTAATGATCTAACGACCGTCCCAAAAAGTGTTGGGAATGTTGTAGATCATTAGAGAGCCTTGCAGCTGCTTGGATCCGACCGAGGGGCATGGCTACCACTTCCACCACCACCACTCCCACCTCCTCGGCAATTCATCATTGTGTCACCCTAATCCAGTGGTTGGATTCAACCTACCCGAGGGCTTGTGTTTCCGACATCGTCGTTGTGTTGTCCTTATTCACCGACCTACAGGAGGTGGCTCCAATGGCTGGCCGACGAACAAGGACAAACACAATAATGCCAGGGAACATGCCAGCGGGTAGGCTAAATCCAACCATTGGGTTCGGTGGCAAAGGTAGACGCTCGTTGTGTGCCGTTCGCTGCAGGGACGTCGCTATTTATAGGCGATTAGAAGGTGTACCTGTGGATGAGGTGGGAGTGCAGATCCAACAGCTCACAAGCCCTCAAAACAAACACACCCCTGATCCAACGGCTCACAAGCGCTCTAAAGAAACACACGATCCGTGTGCTTCCGATCAAACGGCTCACAAGAGCTCGAACGAAACACAACTCTGATCCAACAGCTCACAAGCGCTCGAAGGAAACACACGATCCGTGTGCGCACAATCCAACAGCTCACAAGCACTCGAAAGAAACACAACTCTGATCCAACGGCTCACAAGCGCTCGAAGGAAACACACGATCCGTGTGCTTCTTCCATCGCTTCCCGCCTTCGTCTGCCGTGCATCGCTTCTTTGCCATGCGCCGTCGCACGGCAAAGAAAACTTTGCCGTCCGGCAAAGAGACGACGCACGGCAAAGATAGAGGCGCATGGCAAAGATAGTGGACGACGCACGGCAAAGAAGCAGGGACGGCAGTCTGTGGTCCCCCGGCGGTCTACGACCCTAGATTTCTCCGCGCGAGGTTCCACCAACATACTTTTTCATAGGTTTAGGTTTGTTTAGGCATTAGACAAATGGAAAACCAGGTTTGGTACCCTTTGGCACATTCTAGCCTCCGGTATAGTCGCAGCGGGACACTTCAGCCCACACGTCCAGGAATCTTCTAAGTGTTATCGGCCGAAAGTGAGGAAGGTCACACCGGGGAGCTATGCCTTGCACCATTTGGTGCATCACACCTTCCAACACACTTCCACACATATCATAGGTCCACATGCAAGTTTTGGTGGGATTCCGGTGCTCCGGAGCTCATTCCCCCCCGAAACAGCGTCTGTGGGCCACGGCGGTCTACCCCCCTAGATTTCTCCGTGCGAGGTTCCACCAACATACTTTTTCATAGGTTTAGGTTTGTTTAGGCATTAGACAAATGGAAAACCAGGTTTGGTACCCTTTGGCACATTCTACACTCCGGTATAGCCGCAGCGGGACACTTCAGCCCAGACGTCCAGGAATCTTCTAAGTGTTATCGGCCGAAAGTGAGGAAGGTCACACCGGGGAGCTATGCCTTGCACCATTTGGTGCATCACACCTTCCAACACACTTCCACACATATCATAGGTCCACATGCAAGTTTTGGTGGGATTCCGGTGCTCCGGAGCTCATCCCTCCCCCGAAACAGCGTCTGTGGGCCACGGCGGTCTACCCCCTAGATTTCTCCGCGCGAGGTTCCACCAACATACTTTTTCATAGGTTTAGGTTTGTTTAGGCATTAGACAAATGGAAAACCAGGTTTGGTACCCTTTGGCACATTCTAGCCTCCGGTATAGCCGCAGCGGGACACTTCAGCCCAGACGTCCAGGAATCTTCTAAGTGTTATCGGCCGAAAGTGAGGAAGGTCACACCGGGGAGCTATGCCTTGCACCATTTGGTGCATCACACCTTCCAACACACTTCCACACATATCATAGGTCCACATGCAAGTTTTGGTGGGATTCCGGTGCTCCGGAGCTCATTCCCCCCCGAAACAGCGTCTGTGGGCCACGGCGGTCTACCCCCCTAGATTTCTCCGCGCGAGGTTCCACCAACATACTTTTTCATAGGTTTAGGTTTGTTTAGGCATTAGACAAATGGAAAACCAGGTTTGGTACCCTTTGGCACATTCTAGCCTCCGGTATACCCGCAGCGGGACACTTCAGCCCACATGTCCAGGAATCTTCTAAGTGTTATCGGCCGAAAGTGAGGAAGGTCACACCGGGGAGCTATGCCTTGCACCATTTGGTGGATCACACCTTCCAACACACTACCACACATATCCTAGGCCCACGTGCAAGTTTTGGTGGGATTCCGGTGCTCCGGAGCTCATACCCCCCGGAAACAGCGGTCTGTGGGCCCCCGGCGGTCTACCCCCCTAGATTTCTCCGCGCGAGGTTCCACCAACATACTTTTCATATGTTTAGGTTTGTTTAGGCATTAGAAAAATGGAAAACCAGGTTTGGTACCCTTTGGCACATTCTAGCCTCCGGTATACCCGCAGCGGGACACTTCAGCCCACACGTCCAGAAATCTTCTAAGTGTTATGGCCCGAACATGAGGAAGGTCACACCGGGGAGCTATGCCTTGCACCATTTGGTGAATAAACATTCCAACACACTTCCACACATATCATAGGCCCACGTGCAAGTTTTGGTGGGATTTCGATACTCCGGAGGTCATTCCCCCCCGAAACAGCGTCTGTGGGCCACGGCGGTTTACCCCCCCTAGATTTCTCCGCGCGAGGTTTCACCAACATACTTTTTCATAGGTTTAGGTTTGTTTAGGCATTAGACAAATGGAAAACCAGGTTTGCTACCCTTTGGCACATTCTAGCCTTCAGTATACCCGCAGCGGGACACTTCAGCCCACACGTCCAGGAATCTTCTAAGTGTTATCGGCCGAAAGTGAGGAAGGTCACACCGGGGAGCTATGTCTTGCACCATTTGGTGGATCACACCTTCCAACACACTACCACACATATCCTAGGCCCACGTGCAAGTTTTGGTGGGATTCCGGTGCTCCGGAGCTCATACCCCCCAGAAACAGCGGTCTGTGGGCCCCCGGCGGTCTACCCCCCTAGATTTCTCCGCGCGAGGTTCCACCAACATACTTTTTCATATGTTTAGGTTTGTTTAGGCATTAGAAAAATGGAAAACCAGGTTTGGTACCCTTTGGCACATTCTAGCCTCCGGTATACCCGCAGCGGGACACTTCAGCCCACACGTCCAGGAATCTTCTAAGTGTTATGGCCCGAACGTGAGGAAGGTCACACCGGGGAGCTATGTCTTGCACCATTTGGTGAATCAAACATTCCAACACACTTCCACACATATCATAGGCCCACGTGCAAGTTTTGGTGGGATTTCGATACTCCGGAGGTCATTCCCCCCCGAAACAGCGTCGATCTGTGGGCCACGGCGGTCTACCCCCCCCTAGATTTCTCCGCGAGAGCTAGGTTCCACCAATGTGAAGAAAGAGCGTGAAAGTAACGACGAGTTACAGGAGGCCCGGAAAGAACTGATATCGGTAATGCTGCTTTGTCTCTATGGTGTGCAGAAATATCCTTGCACAGGTACGTGGAAGGCAACGATGAAAGTTGCGGTACATCTTCAAGCAGATGGAGATACCGGAAAAGCGCAGCAGGGGTCGATGAGCCCTGGGTCATGTAAGTCCTAGTAGGGTCTAGGCCACTGGCACCAATATCTACACTATATTCTCTTAATTCTACACGTGACGCGTTGGTAGCTCCAAACGATCTGAAAATGATTAAGTGACCATCTTTCCCGTGCGTAGGCGCACGGCAAAGAACCTTTACTGTGCAAAGACGGACGGCAAAGAAGTGGGCGGACGGCAAAGGTTCTTTGCCGTGCAGCCACGCACGGCAAAGCGGGACAGCACGGCAATTTACTTTCTGGCGCACGGCAAAGCCGGCCCGCACGGCAAAGGGGAAAACCCTATACCGTTTCGATGGGGAGCCACGGGCACGCGCCCGACCCACACACCCACGCACGCACTCCCCTCACGCACGCACGCCCTCGACGTGCCGCCGCCGCCGGCTCTGCTTCCCCGCCGCCGCCGCTGATCTCTGCTTCCCCGCCGCCGGCTCTGCCTTCCCCGCCGCCGCCGGCTCTGCGTCCCCGCGCCGCCGGCGGCTCTGCCTCCCCGCCGCCAACTCTCCCTCCACGCGCCGCCGCCGATCTCCCTCCACGCGCCGTCGCCGGCTCTGCCTTCCCCGCCGCCGCCGGCTCTCCCTCGACGCGCCGCCGCCAGCTCTCCCTCCCACGCGCTGCCGGCTCTCTCCCTCCCGAGCCTCCCCACCCGAGGTAGCCCCTTCCCGAGCCGGCCGACCCCTCTGCGCCTCTTCCTCAGCAGCCCGCCCGCCCGCCACCGGCCCGCACGTTGCCCTGCGACCGCTCGACGCCGTCACACTTCCCCTGCTCCGAATGCTCAGGCTTCGGGGTGAGCTCGGCCACCACCTGCACGGGCAGAGGTAGACCTGGTAAGCTCAGTAGCTACTAGGATTTATTTAGTGCAGTAGAATTTAGGATTTATTAGCAGTAGGATTTAATGCAATGAAAAATTAAAATAGAAATATATTTAGTGTTTAGTGTAGAAAATAAGATTTAGGACAGAAAACAAAATATAAATAGGATTTAGTTTTAAAATAGGAATTTGATCGGCAAAATAAAACCTTTATAGGGATCCCGGCCGGTAGGTTAAAAATAGGGCCATTTAGCAAATAGAAATTTGGGGCAGAATTTAGTGTTGACTTGAATGACTAATTCATTTTTCTGCATTTGCAGGCGATGCTTCGGGGTGGACACGGGGACCAGCGTTGCTGAGTTGCTGAGAGGTACCGTTGGTCGGAGGAGATTTTGTCGGAGGGTCGTTGGTCTTCTTCGCCGCCCGTCGATCACGCTTCGAGGGTGAGAATCCGTTCGCCTCTCTTGTACCTAGGAAATATTAAGTAAAAGTGGTCAAATAAATTTTATTTTTTGCATGACTAATTCATTTTCTCGCTATGCAGGTGATGCTTTTAGGTGGACACGGGGGGCGGCGTCGCGGGGGTGTTTGACGGGGAGTCCCGGATCTACTTCACCGTTTCGCTCACGCTTCTAGGGTAAAAATCTCGCGCCTATGTACCTAGGTTTTATTTTTGTGTCTAGATCACCAAGTATGTCGCGTTACCTAGGCGTCACTTCCCGGTCGTAAGGGTTACGCGGATAAATATGCATTAGTGGTCTCGCATATTATGAACCGTAACTCTTACGACATTTATCGGGACAGCCGACGGATGCGTAGTTGGGTACGTTCTCCCTGCTCTGCCTCGATCCGAGACAGGATTTCGGCAGCGCCTCCCCGTTGTTCTCCGGATGCACATCCCTCTCGGCTTTTTGCCGAGACGTGTATCGGGAGAACAGTGGGGAGGTGCTGCCGAAATTCTGTCTCGGGTCGGGGTAGAGCAGGGAGGACGTACTCAATCTACGGATCCGGCGGCTGCTAGGAGCCCACCTAGTAGAGATGTAGGTTGATGCATGCGTTAAAAAAAATTAAACTATGATGCATTTAATTCCTATTTATATAAATGCTATGTTTGTCTGTTTTGGTGCTGAATAAAGGATGGATAATCGTGACTGGATGTACGATGGCAGAATCAGTCCGTGGAACTATACCGATGAATGGCTAGAAAAGACAGAGCAGTTCGTGAACAGTGCGTTTGACATCCGTAGCAAACCCAGAACAGTTTTCTGCCCTTGTAGTAAGTGCGATAATGAAAAGCCACAGGACAAGGAAACTCTGAGTAGTCACCTGGTCAAGTTTGGGTTCACACCGTCCTACAAGATTTGGACTTTCCATGGAGAAAAGGCCAAAAAACGTGCTAGGAAGGAGGTGCGGCAGATTCGGCAGATTCATCCTAGGGGAGAATATGATACTGGGTTTGATAGGTGCTTAGAAAACTTGGCTAATGCTAATGTGCCTGAAAGCCCTCATGTAGAGGCGGAGACATCTCAGGATGCAGAGACACGTGAGGAGCCGGAGGAAAACACAAGGCAATATTATGAGGCTTTGTTTGCTTCGCAGAAACCCCTACACGAAAATACAGATGTTACCCAACTAGATGCTATAGCTCGCCTTATGGCCTTCAAGTGCCGCAGGAACTTGTGCAGAGATGGGTTTGATGAGCTTCTGGTCGTCATTGGCAGCATTCTGCCGAAAGGGCACCTCTTGCCGCAAAACTTTTACTATTCGACCAAATTGCTCAGTGACCTTAAGATGTCATCTCAGCAGATACACGCTTGTCCAAAGGGATGCATGCTATTCAGAGGGGAGCATGCTGACACAAATATTGCATCAAATGCAAATCCTCTAGGTACTTTGAGGTTGACACCAATGGTGATGGTCAGAAGAGGCAGACCACGATTGCCAAGAATATCCTCAGGTATCTTCCAGTCCTGCCGAGGATCCAGCGGCTCTTCATGACCGAGGATACTGCCCAGCAGATGAGGTGGGCCGTAGAAGGAAACAGATACACTGACAAGATGATACATCATCGGATGGTAGTGCATAGAAGAACTTTGTCAAGAAGTATCCACTGAAAGCCGGTGACTCGAGGAGCGTAGCAGTTGCGATATCAACCGATGGGTTCAATCCATATGGTATGTCGGCTGCAGTATACAGTTGTTGGCCAGTGTTTGTAATTCCCCTGAACCTCCCCCCTGGCGTCTGCATGAGATCAGAAAATATGTTTGTGTCGATGATAATCCCAGGGCCGAAATACCCGGGTAAGAACATGAATGTGTACCTGGAACCGCTGGTGGATGATTTGCTTCGTGGCTGGGAAGGTCGTGGGATCCGAACATATGATGCATCAAAGAAGGAGTACTTCGATATGTATGTCTGGTACCACACCTCACTGCATGACCTGCCAGCACGTGCCTTGTTCTGCGGGTGGTGTACACATGGGAAGTGGCCTTGCCCAGTGTGCAGGCAGGCTGTGCTTTTCTTCTGGCTGGACAAGGGAGGCAAGTATTCCTGCTTTGATGAAGCTCGACAGTTCCTTGAGCAGAATCATCAGTACAGGAGTGATGTAAAGAGTTTCAAGAAAGGCCGTGTTGTCCATGACCCGAGGCTAATTCCGAAGACCGGAAAGGAAATCAAGGCCGAGTTAGAAGCTCTCCAGCCTAAGCCCGATGGGAATGGTTTATTGGGATATGGGGAGACACACCAATGGACCCACAAGCCGTGCTTATGGAAGCTCCCTTACTTTGAGGATCTCAAGCTCCCGCATAACATTGATACAATGCACACCAAGAAGAATATCAGTGATGCATGTTGGAGCACCATCATGGACACTGAGAAGACGAAGGATAACATAAAGTCTCGACTTGATCAAGAAAAATTGTGTGATAGACCAAAGTTGAACATGCAGCCACCTCATGGCGCCAAAAAAATGTGGACTAAGCGACAAGCTCCGTTCTCCCTCACAAAGGCCCAAAAAAGGGAGGTCTTCCATTGGATGAAGCACTGTTTGTTTTTCCCTGATGGGTTCGCAGCCAACTGGATGAGGGGTGTGAACATGGAAACGTTGCGAGTACAAGGACTCAAGAGTCATGACTACCACGTATGGCTTGAGCGGATAATGCCGGTGATGATTCGAGGCTATGTCCCTGAGCAGATTTGGCGAGTGCTGTCGAGGTTGAGCTTTTTCTTCCGCCAGATTTGTGCTAAGGAGTTAGACACTAAAGTGATTGAGAAGCTAGATAAAGATGCACCCAAGTTGCTTTGCGATCTTGAGAGGATCTTTCCTCCAGGGTTCTTTAATCCGATGCAACATATGATCTTGCACCTCGCGGACGAGTGTTTAAAGGGGGGGGCCGAATTGGGGTCGTTGGCAGTATCCGCCCGAGAGAGAAACACAAAGGCTTCGTAAAATGACAGGCAATAAATGCAAGATCGAAGCATTCATAGCCGAGGCAGTCCTTAACGTGGAGGTGGTGAACTTCACCACTAAGCACTATGATCTTAACATTCCCACAAAGCACAACCCGGTCCTCCGATATAATGCCACCAACACTGAAGATGTACCCAAGCTCAGCATCTTCATAGGGCTTGGTGGCAAGTCAAGTGGTCTGAAGACGTACAAGACGAATGTACATGAGCGGACCTTGATCCACTCGTATGTCTTGAATACCATGGTGGAAGTGAAGCCATACATCCAGTAAGTGCTAACCATTTAGTTATTCGCAAACATTCACTCGTATGCTCGTGGCTAACTCTTCCTCTTTTCATTGGTATAGAACATTCACGGCTAAATATTGGAAGTACCAAAGGGAGCCTATCCCGGAAGAATCCAAACATATTTTCGAAAAGGGCGGCGGTCTCGGTTTCAGTAGCTGGTTCTGTGGTTTGGTACTATTCTATCCAAATTTGCTTGCACTGCCGACATTTATCGGTCATTTCTCGTTCTAAGCTTCTCGTGCTAAACTTGTAGGCAAGAACTGACAAAGAGATGAAGCCCGAGCTAAGAAAAATTGCTAGGGGCTTTAACCATTCCGTCGACACGTTCAATTCTTATGACATGAACGGGTATCGCTTCCAGACCCATGAATACACAACAAGCCGTCCCAACGCGAAGACAATAAATAGCGGGTTGGTGTGTCAAGGTGATGATGGACTCCATTACTATGGAAGAGTCAAGGGTATATACGAGCTGAATTACGGGTTTGATAAAGGGATAAATCCCGTCGTATTCAAATGCCATTGGTTCGACCCACGTCGGGTGAGACGGGATCCTGAAATTGGATTGGTCGAAGTTGAAAGAAGCTCTGTTTATAAGGGAGAGGATGTGTACATTTTGGCTACCCAGGCCTTCCAAGTATTCTATCTCCCGTACCCGTGCAAAAACCCGGCAAAACGTCTACAGGGATGGGATGTTGTGATGACGGTACCTTCACGCATTAGGCCGCCCCTGCCAAACAAGGACTGATTACCGCCGCGTAGACCCCTCAACACAGAATGTCGAGTTTTATCAGGACGAAGGGCTCCCCGGTCATTTCACCATCGACTTGCCGGCCTTTGATGACATGGTCGTAGAGGTTAAACAAGAAGAAGATGAGGGCATAGAGGAAGATGTTTGTGTACAAGGAAGACCTGAGTTTGCTCGAGGCGTTCAAAGCAGGCGTTGACCTCTATCATGGACAACCTCCAGCTGGTTTCATTGATGATTATTGGTTCGCCGAGCCTGATGGCGATGACGAAACATGTGATCCAATTACCGATGTCGACACAGGCTACTGATTGTAATAACTCTATGTAGTAGATGATTATGTAGTAATAACTCTATGTAATAGTGATAGTCGAGCTGGTGTATCTGTAAGAACTCTGTGCTATGTTTGTGAGAACTCTTTGCTATTTTAATTATTGTTGCTTTTACTAATGTTCATCTATTTGCATTATTGTTGCTTTCACAAATATTCATGTATTTATATCTTTGTTGCTTTACAAATATTCATCTTTTGACATTGCGTACTAATAAACCACTCTTTTCATTGTGTTTGCAGGTGATACAAACATGCCAAGAGGAGTAGGCAAGGCCGTTCGGCAAAAGGTCAAGAACTTGACTGAGCTTGTGACCAGCCGAGTGGTCCGTAGAAGAATGCGACGCGGGAAGAAACTCCTCCCGCTGCTTCTCCTAGCCCCCCTCGTCGAGCACGTAGGAAGAATGCGACGCGGGAACCTCCTCGTAGCCCTTCTCCTAGCCCTCCCCTAGCTGAGGATGATGTGGACGACACGGATCTCGGAGGTGGGGAGGCCTCCCAGCACTCGGGTGGGGAGGACGCGGATCTCGGAGGTGGGGAGGCCTCCCAGCACTCGGGTGGGGAGGACGTGGAGGAGGACGAGGAGGACCTCTCGGAGGAGGAGGATGAGGGGCTGGGGGGGTTACCGTTTGAACCTGACCCATCCCTAGCTTGGGACCCGCCGGAGGAGGAGTACGTTGCTCCCGAGGAGAGGCTGCGGCCACGTGAGAAGGGGCCGTATCAGCGTGGGAAAACGACACTCCCCCACCTAAAGACTTGGTCCTATAGCGACTGTGTTCTCGCGCCCGGTGGAAAGAGGTAAAATGCTGATTTTGGCATTCCATTATCGAAATTTCATCATTATCGAATTTCTTATCACATACGTACTGATTTTGGCATTTAATTGTGTAGGTCATTCGTGTATGGTGACCCGCTGAAGAAGCCGTCACGTGCCTACTCGAATATCACTGGAGGACTACTTCGCAAGTATTTTCCTGGGCTTGTCAATCTCCCCACCGGTGGCCGCGACGTAGCTTGGAGTTGGAAGCACTACAGCTACGTGCCAGATCCTCACGGCAGGCACGAGAACATGCAGGAGGTGGTTGTACACCGTTTCTGGGTACGTGGCTTTTGACTTTTTAGCATTCAAACACTCGTTGGTGGACAATAGTTGCACTAATGCCCCTTGTTTTACCTATGTGCATGGTTGTAAGCAATACTTCAAGAGGGCGGAGGGTGAGGAGCGTGCGTGCGACTTCATCTTACACGAGATTTGCAAGAGGAGGGTGACTGGCATGCACTATAAGGCACGTGTTCAGTGCGTCCACAACTGGCACGCTGACCTCAAAATCCACATGTCTAAGGAGGACGCTCGGGATACGCTCATGGCACCGTGGCAGTACCTGCAGGTATTTGCATTTCTGTGTTATTGATTTCCTTATCGCCACGTAGTTTCTGTTGTAATAATGGGTCTATCTTGTGTATGTAGAACCCTCCTCAGTACGTCGGCAACGACCGCGCATGCTATGTGGCGATGGTCATGTGGTGGACATGCCCCCAGTACCTCCAGAAGCACGAGGAGGGCAAGCGGAAGCGGGCAGAGATGCGAGGTGGATCACATATCCAAGGCAGCATCCCCCTCTCCCTTCACATGCAGGAAGAGGTGAGCAAATGGTTACTTCGTTCTTTGAGTTCACGTTATATATTGTTAACTCCCACTTCAGTTAATTACATGTTCTCTTTTGCAGGAAAAAAAGACAGGAGTGAAGCCAAATTTATTTGGCCTCATTAAAAAGATGAAGACCAGGAAGGCGCCGCATCCTCAGACAGGGTCCATGTGGGTCAATGAGCAAGCCGAGACCAAGTGTGAGGCGTATGTATCGAAGTTCAAGGAGGTGCGCGGCGAGTCCTCCGACCCATACACCGAGGACTTTGACGTTGAGGTCTGCGATCCTTGCGGGACAAGGCAAGAAGCATGGCCAACTCTGGATGGTGACGGGTGCGTCGACCCAATGACCGAGCCATCTCTACGCCAGGTCCGTAGAGGTCGTACTCGCGACCAGCCTCGGGTTGAGCCCCGGCCACGAGCTTCGGATCTAGCTGTCGAGCGGTTACGGGTATGTTCTTCCTCGGTCCTCTACGCTTCTTTACATGTTTTCCATTGCAATGTTAATGACATCGCGGCGACACAACGTAGGCGGACATGGAAGCTAGGGAAGAGAGATACCGGCAGGAGGCGGAGCAGCGGCAGAAGCAGCTGGAGGAGCAGCTTAGAGCGAGCCAGCAGCTGCAGATGCAGACACAGATGCAGCAGCAACAACAGATGATGAACTGGTTTGCGAACCAGACCCTTCTGACTTCTCCACCGGGGACGATTCCTACTCCTCCTTTCGCCTTCCCGTGGGTAAGTGGTTAACCTAATATCTCCATCATATTTCTCTTGTCTTATTGTCTAACCCAAACATCATATGCAGATGCAACAACAGACCGGTCAGAGCCCGGTGATACCGAACATGCAGCTCATCCAGGCACCTCAGACCGGTGAGAGCCCAGTGACACCTCAGATGACCTTCAACAATCCAAACATCGTCCGGAGCCTGACGCAGTTTGCAGGTGAGTTCTCCTACACTTGTGACCAACGCACTTCTAGGTTGTAGAATGCTATCACACTTGTACCAAAAATAACTTGAAAATTGCATAATTTACTCTATTGTCTCACACTTGTTGGAAATTTAGCAATCTCATTATTTTTCCTTTCACCTAGTAGAACATGGTGGACAAGGAGATGGATCCGGACAAGGAGATGGATCCGGACCATCACATAGTTAGCTACAATAAAGGTTAGTTCCTCTACATTCATTACTTGTTGGAAATGTTGCCATGCCATGCCATAAGATGTCATTTGCCATGTTAATGCCATTTACCTAAAGGATGCCATCTTATATTGCTTAGTTGGTAAAGGATGCCATTTTATATTGTTTACCATGATCTTATATTATATTGCTTAGTTGGTGAAGATGCCATCACATAGTTAAAATTTTATCCACTTGTTGAAATTTTAGAGTATATGAATTAGAATGCTAATATTAGAATTATAATGTCTTATATTAGTGAACAAATGGAGTATATGAGATAGAAAGCAAGATTGATATCTCATGACCTTTCTTTGTGATCTTGTTGAAGATTTTAGCCATTCCATGCCACTTGTTGAAAATTTTAGCCATTCCATGCCACATGTTGAAAGTTTAGAGTATATGAATTAGAATGCTAATATTACAATTACAATGTATTATATTAGTGAACAAATGGAGTATATGAAATAGAATGCAAGATTGATATCTCATGACCTTTCTTTTTGATCTTGTAGAAGAAGGGTAAGAAGATGGACAAGAACAAGGTTGAAGAAGGGCAAGGAGATGGGCAAAGAGATGAATCTACCTATGTTGGACTATATTGATGTTCATGTACTCTAATGTTCAACTTGTATGGACTATGATTGATTATGGTTGATTATGTTGGATCTTGTTGGGTGTGTTTAGATTGTGTTTGTTGTTGCTCAGATTGTGTGTTATATTGGTGTTGAATGTATCTGTGTATATATATTGCATTTAAACTGCAGGAATTAATGAAAAACAAATATTAAATGAAAAATCACAGGGCCTTTGCCGTGCGTATGCGCACGGCAAAGGACCATTTGGTCGCTTTGCCGTGCGCATACGCACGAGCCTGCTGTCCTGGGTGTGCCTGGAGTGTTCTTTGCCGTGCGTGCGGGGGGAGGGCGCACGGCAAAGATCGTCCGTTGCTGTGCGTACGGGTGGGAGGGCGCATGGCAAAGCGCCTCGCACGGCAGATGGTGGCGGCGCACGGCAACACCCCTCGCACGGCAGAGAGTGGTGGCAGACGGCGAAGCAAACGCCGCACGGCAACGGATTTGCCGTGCATTTTGGTGGAGGCGCACGGCAAAGAACCCTTTGCTGGGCCAGGCTTCGCCGTGCGGCCTTTGCCGTCCGTCGACGCACGGCAAAGGTTTTGCCGTGCGTATATAGTCCTTTGCCGTGCATTTGGGCCGCACGGCAAAGCCAGAGTCTCCCGTAGTGTTTCTCGTACATCTTAACAGTTAAAGGCAATCGCTAAATAAATCTAGAGAGCAATGATTATTACTGTAACAGGAAAACTGTACTGCTGACCGCTAGGTTTTAGCTGCATCAAGCGTGAACCACCAGCATTTGGTAGACATTGCAGCACCCTTGTTGTCTGATCTGCCCAAGGGGTCTCATGTGCACAAGACAAAGTCGGCATATAATGGTGGAGAATTCAGGCACAAAACTGACTCTGAGGTGATTGATAAGCTCTTCTCTCTTTAGCTTCTTCCGCCCTTTCCTGTTCTAGTCTTTATAGCGCTTATTTCCATTCTCTCTTTTGGATACTGTGCAGGTGACACACGTGGCAATGGCTTCTGAAGTTCCAGGAGGCTGGCATCAGGCAAAATCAGCTGTAATCATGAAAGTCATGCAGGTATAATGATGTCCTGGATGCGAGTGGCCTAGGTCTGACAGCGAGTCCTCCTGCGGTCGCTCTTACCGCGACGTGGCCTGCACACCCTCGCCGCTTCCGAGCCCGGCTGCGGCGGCCGCCACGCCCCGTGCCGCCGCCCCTGCTGCTCGTCGCGTCCCGGCCAAGGAGCGCATCGGCCCGTTCTCTGAGATCCACCGGGTGCAACCCACCGTCGACAGCGAGGGCTTCCGCCAGGTAAAGCGCAGGGCGGAGCGCCGGGCCGCCCCGCCACCCCACACGCCGGAGGAGATTGCCGGACTCTGTTTCCGCTGCCTCGACCCTCGTCAGGGACTGCACCAACAAGGTGCGCTGCCGCCAGTGCTTGCTCTCGGGTCGGGCCATGGTGGGAATGCGAAACTCGTCGCGATTCCGATGGCCGGGTTCTCCCCGCGACTCACGCCGCGCCAACGGCCGCAGCCGCGTCTAGCACGGCTCCGCGCTCGGCGTGTGACCCTCCTGTACGTGCCGCTGCGCCCGGGCGCGCCCCCGCCGTCGACGTAACACCCCCTGTCGCCGCGCCGGCAGCCCTGCACCAGCGCATGGATGTGCAACCTCGCCCGCCCCCTGCTACCACGACGCGCCCACCGCCGCCAGACGCAGGGACCGCCATGCCATCCCGGGTCATCCTCTCTTGCGCGTTCGAGATGGAGAAGGCCGAGGAGGTCCTGTGCCGCGCCATGGTGGCCTCTATCACCGGCACCAGGCCCGCAGTTTCAGCAAGTGATGCGGAGAGAGTCCTCTACAGATCCTTCGAGCTGGGCGACGGCGACTTCTCGGTGTACCTCCACTTCCTCGAGGACTTCCTCATCATCTTTCACACCAAGGAAGCCTTTGACCTTTGGGGTGCCTGTCACCTTTTCTAATTTGAAAATGGTCGACTGGGATTTTTTGGATGCAAAAATGTTGAAAAAGTTAGACTCCTGGATAAGTGATTCAGCCTCCTCGGGTGGTAGACTATCTTTACTTGATTCCAGTTTATCTGGTATTCCCTCTTATTTCATGTCTATGTTCTTGCTTAGTAAAACTTTTATCGAGAAGTTGGATAAATATAGGAGGAGGTTTTTCTGGGCTGGGAAAGGTAAAAAAAAAGAAGTACTATATGGTGAAATGGTCTAGAGTTTGTCGTTCCAAGAAGAAAGGTGGTCTTGGGGTTAAGGATTTACACAGGCAAAATGTGAGTCTCCTTTGCAAGTGCTGGTGGAAATTAGAAACGCAAACTGGGATTTGGCAAACTATTGTTTCGGCCAAGTACTTAAAAAGTAAACCTGTTGCCTCGCTTAAATGTAAAACTACTGACTCTCCTTGCTGGAAAGCTCTTATGAAAGTCAGAGATGTTTATTTGTTGGGAAGGAGGCTTATTTTGAGAAAAGGCAACCTTGTTAGATTTTGGAAGGACCCTGGCTGGATGGCCATTCTTTATGTGTCTCTTATCCTAGCTTGTTTGATATCAGCCAGGCCCAGGATTGGTCTTTTGAGAAAGTCTTGAGTAACAATTGTGTTATACCTTTCCGGCGTAGATTTTTACCTATAATGGAGGAGTAGTGGAGGTATATTACCAATTGTGCTGCTCGGGTGGAGAGAGGTGATACTCCTGATAGGGCTGTGTGGTCTCTAAATACAAATGGCCAGTTTTCCACTAAATCTGTGTATCAGTTTTTGGAGAAGGATTTGGCTGGGGCTAACAACAAATGGATTTGGAAAGCCAAATTACCTTTAAAAATTAAAATCTTCCTTTGGCAGCTTTTTCGAGATGCTATTCTTACAAGGGATAACCTTGTGAAACGAAACTGGTCCAGAGACCCCAAGTGTTCCTTTTGTCAAGAAAATGAAACTGCTGTTCACCTCTTCTTTGGTTGCTCGAATGCTAAAACTGTTTGGGGTACTTTGGGCTCTGTTCTGGGTACTGCTACTTGTCCCAGCTCCTTATGGCAATGTATTGCATGGCTTCACAAGTTTGTTGTGTGGGGGAAACAGTTTCATATGCTGATTCTTGCGTCTGTTTGTTGGGCTATTTGGATCACCCGAAATATGATCACTTTTGATAAAAAAGTAGTCCGGTCTCCTCTGGTAATGATATATACTATGTGTTCTCTTCTTCGTTACTGGGCAGGTTTGTATGGCAACGATGACTGTGAGAAGATCAAGAAAGGAGCGGACCTATTGATACACAAGGCGGCGATACTAGCAAGTCGTGTCGCTGGTCGTTGCAAGAATGATGCTGATGGTGGAAGCATTTGGCTGCAGATAACTGATGGGTCTGGGATTTGAGGTTGCGGCTCGGTTTCTTGTAGTGTGTTCACCTGATGTTTGGTAGTTGACCGGTGTGATGGTCTTTGTGCCCTTGGATTTGTCTCCTGGTTATTGTTGTGGTTCCCTGTTACTTGGTGGTAGTATAGGTGGTAGGTTTTTCGCCCCGTAGTGTGTCTCTCGATATCGAGGGGTACGCAGCGGGTTTTCCTACCGTTTGTCTACTCCTTTTCCTGTTTCCTTTTTGCTGTTAAGTCGAACTTTGTATTTCCGTTGAAGCAATTTAATGGAAAGCGGAGTAGCCCAGTTGGAAAAAAGAAAAAACGGATTTGCTAAATCTCAGCTGCCTGATAATTTCTTATGTCTCAGTCGATACCTTGGACCATTCGATTCCGTTGTGATTCGTGTGCTGGTTTAATTCATGTCAGCGTTCACGATATGAAGTTGGGTATCGCTAGCTAGACCAAGCGTACGCTAGGAGCAGACCATATGGGCCATAAGTTTTGGGCCGTTTTCTTCTGGGTCATTTTTCTTTCCTGTCTTATGCATTGGTTAGGGTTGTGTCTTATGTATTATTGGGCCTTTTTTTAGTGTAGTTGTACTTTTTGTACTCTAAATTACATGTAAATATCTTTAAAAATGTAGAAAATGTCTTGTGCTATTATCCCTATCTAAAATAATTATTTCTTCCTAAATTTTTGAAACATGTGTGAGTGAATGTATCCTGAAAAGCAGATTACAATCTTTTATATGTTACGGAGACTTTTTAGATATGTGTAACTGTCCACTTTTGAAAATGCAATATGATGCAGCTTTTTTTCCGAAAGTGCTAGATATCATTCGCTAGATTTTTTTCTTAGGTCCCGGTATACAGAGCAAGTTTGTTTTCTTAGATTTCCAAACACTGATATTGAGTTTGTTTTTGTGGTAACCGGTAATCAGATGGCTCAGATGGCGTGGTTGGCGTTTTTGAGTAGCAAAGTAACAATAGACTTTTTTTTTGAGGTATAAGGACTGTGAGGCAAAAGCCCCACAGTATTTTATTTCATGTGGACCAAAAAAGTAATATGTACAGGGATATCTACAAACATCTACCTCCTACTACCTTTATACAAAGATTACAATAAGCTGCCTATCCAGGCTAACAAAGCTTGTTTATGCTTAGACTTAATTCTATGCTCAAGCATAGAAATATCATGAACAAAACCCCTCTTCCAGCCTGCAAAGCTGGGCCTTTCATCTTCAAAAATCTTACCATTTCTTTGCTTCCAGATGTTCCAACAGGCCAGAATAACCACCTCCATAAAAAATGGCTGCTTGAAATCCTTCCTAGCCTGAACTGCAGCTGACTGAATATCCTGTCCCAAGGACCAATCTATTTGCAAATATGTCCAAATTCTGTGACTGAAATTACAGACAAAGAACAAATGCATCCTGTCTTCATAACTTCTATTGGGACAAAGTACACAGTGATAGTCATCTGTCACTTGCCAGTTCCTCCTTTTCAAGAGGTCCTTTGTATTAAGCCTGTCATTGAGCAGAAGCCAGGCAAAAAACTTGGTCCTCATGATACAACTCGACCTCCAAATCCACGTAGAGATACCCAGCCCAGAAACCTCAGCATGCAAATGCTTGTAATATCTGGCCGAAGTATACACTGGGCCCCAAACATAAACCCAAACATCTCGATCCATAGACAATGGAGAGGCCTGCATAGCTGCAGATAGGTCCACCAATTCCTGATATGCTTGTGCAGACAAAGGCAAGTAAAACAAAGAGGAGAGATCCTCTGTCTCATATACTTCAGCTGCCGATTTTAAGGGGTCCAACACATAAGAGAATAATCTGGGATACCTGTCTGCAATGGTCTGACAGGAACCATTGAACAACCATTTATCAGACCAGAATAAGAAAGAATTCCCTTTTCCAGGTTGTACCACTGAAACTGCTCTATAATCATTAACCAATTTCATTATATCCCTCCACCAGAAGGAACCACAAAGTTTTTCAGCATGGGGCACCATATTCTGATAATGACTAAACCAAATCAACTGCACCCATGGCACCTCAGAGTTATTATAAAACTTATCCAGATGCTTCAGCAGCAAAGCCTCATTCTGTCTCTTGAAATTAACAATGCCCACTCCACCACTCATTTTGGGCTTGCATAGCATATCCCAGGCAGCTAAAGCTTGTTTAGGAGTGTCAGAATTACCCCTCCATAAACATTGTCTCAAAATTCTATCCAGTTGAGCAATAATCCCTGCAGGCAACTGAAGAGAGCACATGAAATACACTGGCATAGAAGACAGGGCTGATGATATCAACTGAAGCCTGGCCCCTTGAGACAGAAAACAAGAAGTGGTACAAAGCCTCCTTTCCAACTTAGTAACAATAGGCATTAAATCTATAATTTTAGGCCTGGTTGTTCCCATTGGCAATCCTAAATATGTGAAAGGTGGTGATTCCACCTTACACCCAAAACCATTGGCCAAAATATCCATCTGAGCAGAGTCCACATTAATAGGCACCATTGTGGATTTATGAAAATTAATCTTCAATCCAGTGGAGACCGAAAATTTTTGCAACAAACTTTTTACAGCCAAAACCTGCCCTAAATCAGCAGGCAGAACCAACAATGTATCATCTGCATATTGCAAAATTGGGAAATCAGGATCATTTGTTTGAATTGGCAAACAAATTTCCCCATCCTGCATCAACTTGTTCACCACAACTTGCAGCAGCTCAGACCCAAGCACGTACAGCAAAGGCGACAGAGGATCGCCCTGCCTGACTCCTCTTTTACACACAAATTGCTTTCCAGGAACTCCATTCAGAAGAATAGAGGAAGTTCCAGAAGATAGAATCTCTTTAACCCATCTGAGCATTAACTCATTAAAACCCATAGCCCTCATCACTTGTAGAATAGCCTCATGCTCAATTGTGTCAAAAGCCTTAGCAAAATCCAACTTAAGTACAATTACCGGCCTTTTTGACACATGACACAAATGTAAATACTCAAAAGCCCAAGCCACACAGTCCTGGATAGATCTCGACTTAAGAAAGCCATATTGGTTCTTGTGAATGCATCTCAAAATATGGTCTTGCAGCCTATTAGCCACCAACTTTGTGAGAAACTTGAGGCAAACATTTGTCAAAGATATAGGCCTGAAATCATTCACTTCAACTGGAGACTGACACTTGGGGACCAGGGTAATAAAAGACCCATTAATATTCTGCAACTGCAACCCTCCAGAATGAAAATCATCAGCAAGCCTATAGAAGTCTTCCTTAATTATTGGCCAACATTTCTTGAGAAACAAGCCATTAAAACCATCTGGGCCAGGAGACTTATCCGGTGGCATCTGCTTCACCACCAAATCCATTTCCTCCCTGGAAAAAGGCACAGTAATACTATCTAAACCAGGGACCTCTTCAAACAAATCATTCAGCTGATACTGCATATCAATACCCTCAGATAGCCCCATTCTATTCTTATATGCAGCCCACAGAAGGCCAGCCATCTCCTCATGCTCAGACACCATCAATCCATCATCACCTCTCAGCATTGCAATGGTATTCCTCCTAAATCTTGTGGTGGCCATAGCATGGAAGAACTTGGTATTATCCTCTCCAAGCTTAATCCATCTAACAGTGCACCTTTTCCTCCAATAATTACACTCAATAAGAAGTAAATCCTCCAAATGCAACTTGACAATTTTCCTGAAATTAAACTCAGGCAAAAACAGAGGCCTCTGCTCCACCAAGTAGTCCATAAATGCCACCACCTTATTGCAATTCTCAATCTGTGCCTTTAACTTGGACAAGCACTTATGCCATTTTTTGAGAGAATACCTCAAAGCTTTGAACTTATCAGCTAACACTCCTGCACTTGACCTCTTTAGGGACTCCCTCTCCCAGGCTGCAGACACACATTCCAAAAAACCAGCTTGCTCTACCCAAAAATTTTCAAAACGAAAGATGCTGGCCTTAGGAATGGTAGTGGAAATATTTACCACACAGGGAACATGATCAGAGGCAGTATTGGCCAGGGGGAGCACCACAGTGTCAGGAAAATCAGAAACCCAGTTAGGTGAAGTGAAAAACCAATCCAACTGCTCAAGAAGGGGTTCAGCTTGCATGTTAGACCAAGTGTAAGCCCTCCCTTTGAGTGGCAACTCCACTAGGCCCAGGTGCCCAATTATATCATTGAAAATGAACATCTCATTCACATCACCACCAGGCTTATTTCTATTATCAGGGGATCTAATGAAATTAAAATCCCCTAGCAGGAGCCAATTACTCATAACAGGAATTTGTAATCCATAGAGCCAGGACACAAAATTGTCCCTTTCAACACCCTTGCAAGGCCCATACACTGAAACCAAAGTCCAAAGATTACCATTATGGACCGAAGTGAACTCCACAATTATACCAGAATCAGCAATTTCAACAACCTTCCCACTAAATATTGCAGAGCACCATAAGATCAGCAGTCCCCCTGAGGCCCCCTTAGATGGGATATAGGCAAAATTATCAAAGCGTTTAGGGCAGAATTTCCTCAGTAATTTATGATCAATATATTCACATTTGGTTTCCTGGATGCACACCACAGTAGCTTGACTTTCTTCAATTTTCGAACGCAAGGCTCTATGCCTAGAGTCAGCATTTAGTCCACGCACGTTCCAACATAACACCCTCCATATACGAGATTGTTGTCTATTCATTTATAAAACACAAAGTACCACGAAAGCACAGTCTCATGCATAGCAAGAGACACACCAGCCATAGAGCATAACCAGCCACCAACATAGTTCAAGGCAAAAAACATAAATTCAGACAAGCCCCAGAGCACAGGGGTACAAAGAACACCCCTCAAAATACAAATGTCATTTGAATAAATCATTTAAACAGGCTTCTTAGCAGTCTTGGTCGTAGGAGAGGCAGTAAGCTTCTCCTCTGAGATCTTGGCAGCATCAATCCCTAAAACCCTGCCAACATTCTGCAGCACCTTGATTGGAGTCTCTGGAAATTCTTCCACTGCCGAAGCATCACTCTGCCCCTTCAACTTTGTGTCCTGCTTCTTCACCTTGGACTTCTTGCCTGGCCTCTTAGAGCTGCTGTCACACATAGGAATTGGCTTAAATCCATCAGACAGAGCACTAAGCCTTGCAGACCTCCTGACAGATGAGGCATCCACAGGGACATTCTTCTTCCCTCTCCTAACATTGTACCTCCTTTTAGCTGTAGAAGGAGAGGCAAACACCATAGTTGGAGCTGCAGCTGAGGCATCATCAGAATCATCATTATCAGGGAAGCATAAAGCCCTTGCAACTGGCTTACAAAAAGGAGGCACAAATCTCCTAGAATCAGAGGCCACAAAACCAAAGGCAAGAGGTGCAAAAGAAACTCCTTCATCAAAGGCAACCATAGCAGATCTCTTGGCAGAGCAGGCTGTAGCACAAACCATCCTCAGAGCAGGCCTTGGGCCTTCATTCATCAAGAACCTTGGAAGAATAAAATTTGTGGCCCTGTCCCAAAGCATGGCAGGAGGAAGAGCAGGCCCAAACATCATAAAGCCCACCTGCACCACATTGTTGGCTTGCAACATCTGCTGACCTGGCACAAGAGCAAGGCCATTAACTTGATTTACTTCAAAGTCTGCCTGGTTAACTGAATCATTAGAGTTCCCAGAAAGATCAAGCACAATGGAATTATCAACCAGCATCTCCTCAGGTTGTTCAACTTCCTCTTCTGGCATCGGCTGGTCCTGCACCTCAGGGATAGGCTCCTCATTATGCTGAGGATTCTGGTGGTCACCATTCCACCCAATTTCAGGATACTGGGGCAACACAAACATGTGTGGATCTTCCACTAAATTACCTGGTAAAGGATGTGGGTTCCCATCCAAAGGCATTGGGTCCTCATCTCCCGGTATGACATCAGCAAAATCTGCACTTAGGATATAACAAGGCGCTGTCCAGGTTTCTTTCACAGCTCCTAAATCACTGTAATCCCCAAATACAACATCACGGGGAACTTGTGCCGGGGAATTGAAAGCTGCATAAACAAGTGTTCGGTCTTTAACCGCATCATCCTGGTGCCAACTAATGAACTTCCCAAAAGCAGCAATGGCATTGGTAATATCATAATCGTTCCTATAATCCAAAGGAACACCTAGCAGCATCAACCAACCACGGCGAAATCCCTGCACTGCCCGATGAATCCTCTCTCTATTGTCATGATTCACAAATCTGACGAAGACATTATTGTGTAGATGATACGGGCCATGGTGAACCAAAGCAGATAAAGCGGCAGGGCTACTAAGCTCAAACATCCCAATCCCAAACAAGCACGGACTAACAGATCGAACCTGGCGCTCCAACACCTCAGTAATGAAGATTCTAACCTGTTCCCTCCAATGAGCTTCTTGATGCTGCGGCTGCGGAGGCAACAACGAAGCCACACAGAAGGCACCATGTCGGCGCGGCGGCCTGACCGAAGAGTTGTAATAGGTGCGGGGAAGTCTCGTCGGGCCACCGTCGATGATCTCGTGACCCAGAGGAACAAACCGACCCGGGTCAAGTTCGAAAGCCGCCATGCAGCTACTAGAACTCAGGCAAGCCGACGGCAATGGCGGAGGAGGAGGGCAGGGGGGCGGCGAAGTCGGAGCTGTCGAAACAGGGGTTGGGGTTTTTGGAGACGAAACGGCAGGGGAAGCCTCTGTGTCCTTGATGTGACCGGTATCGGTATCATTACTAGACTTCTTAGGTACCCAGATCTTTTCTTTTTTGGAGAGGCAGTTTTTCCGATAATGACCCAGCTTGAAACAACTCCTGCAACGAACCCTATTAACGCAATCTTTAGAGTCATGGCCCATGGAAAGACACCGTCCACACTTCCAGAAGCGATAAGCAATATCGTCAACCACCTCCTCCAGCCCAGTGGGCTCAGCATGGGGCAAGTTGTGGGGCGAGTTGTTTTCTGCCTCTGTCCTGTTGGACTGCAGCACATGGGCCGTAGGAGGAGTATCGGTCAGATCATTTGAAACCCCATTTGACGCGCCCAGCTCAGAAGAATTAAGAACAACATTGGTGGAATCAATACTATCCTTGTCAATGGAGTCAATAGGACGAAAGGAGCCAAAACGAATCACTGGCGTCGCCTTTGTTTTGTAGGTGATCTCTGGCTGCCTTGGAGCGGAGGCAGGGTCAATATACCCCTTGCAAGCAGTGTAATTCAACGAATCAGCAAAGTTCAGGCGCCGACCAGTGCCATGAGCACGCTGCAAAATAGATTTTGGCCTAGGCAGTTTGAGAGCTTGTAGGCCAAGCATCACTCTTTTCTTAGAAGGGCTAACAATAATCCATTCCTCATCTTCTTCTCTCTGCCAATCCCTGAATTCCTTTCTCCAATTGGGACCCCCACGTCCCCAGAGATGGAAAAAACATTTAAACTGCTTACATTCAAACTTACGCAGATTATAAATTTGAAAGCCAACTGCCTTGCAGGAAACATTAAAAGAGAAAACCCTGTCTTTGAGATCAGAAACTTTCATCTCATCACATGAACCACCAATGGCTGCCTCAAGTGCCAAACCAACAGAGAAAGGGTTCAATCTGAAACTGGCTCTATCAAAGGAGACGACCATAATGAAATGACCAGAATTGAGGGATGGATGCACCCTAGAATGAAATTTCCTTCTAATCTCCTTAGCAAAATTCATGCCATGGGAGTAGTCCAGATTCAAGGAGAGCGGATCATGAACATGTGACGTCCGATCAAGTGGATGAGCCAGATCAACCTGATCAGCACCAAACCTAACAGTGGAAGAACTAGAAGCCAGATCTAGGGGGGCTTCCAAACAGTCTCCCACCAAAGCAAAATGCGAGGGAAAGATTACCTCAGATCCAGGGGCTACGAATTCACCATGATGAAGGTGACGGCCAACGATCGCCTCCCCCTTAGCACTCTTGAGAACAATCCAATCCCGATGAGTCCATAGGTGAAGAGATCCATCATACGTCTTCTTGCGTCCACGATCCAGATCCACGTTGATGGAGTACGTCGCCTTCCAACGCCATGCAGGTTCAATCCCTCCAACGAAAAGGGGTTTAGAGGGATTAGGGTTAGGCATTGGGTAGAGGGGAAGGTTTTGGTCGGAGTGGAAATGGGTTTTGGCGGCCGGAGACATGGGATCGCCGGCGGCTAGGTCAAGGTCGGTGGGAGGGGGTTGGAGTCGCCATTGGAAAAGGGAGAGGGTTAGCTGTAACTTTTCCTTAATTATTTGGCTCAGTAACAATAGACTTTGTAGGCTATCTAGAAGTTTGTCGGCTTTTCGTGTGTTTTATTTTCCTTTGCGCATAGACGAGGGAGGTGTGTGCTTTTCACCTATGTGTTCGTGCGTGGTTGAGCTTTTCATCTTCATTTTTCTATTTATTTATATTTGTTTTGGAGGTGGGTTGTTCTTGAGAGACAAAAATGTGTGTTTGCAATTGAATTTTTAGCGATTTCTAGATATATCTTTTATTTCTTAAAAGTGCAACTGGTTAGATTAGTTGTCTATTTTTATCAGATTTGAGTAACTAAGTAAAACCAGTTGCACATTTCTAAAAGATTTGCGTAACTGATTAGATTATTTACCCATTTCTATCATAGTTTGAGCAACTAGCCAAACGAGTTGCATATTTCTAAATGATTTGTGTAACTGATTTGCTTAGTTGCCTATTTATATCAGATTTATGCAACAAAGTAAACCAGTTGCACATTTCTAAATGATTTGTGCAACTGGTTAGATTAGTTTTCTGCTTCTGTCAAGTTTGTGCAAGTAAGTAACCCAGTTGCACATTTCTAAATGATTTGTGCAACTGGTTTGCTTGGTTGCCCATTTCCGTCAAATTTGTGCAACTAACCAAGTAGTTGCGCATTTCTAAATAATTTGTACAACTGGTTAGATTAGTTACCCATTTCTATAAAATTTGTGCAACTAAGTAAATCCGTTACACATTTCTAAATGATTTGTGTAACTGGTTTGCTTAGTTGCTAATTTCTGTCAAATTTGTGTAACTAACCAACCAGTTACACATTACAAAATGTTTTGTGCAACTGATTAGATTAGTTGCCATTTATGTCAGAATTGCACAACTACATAAACCAGTTGCACATTTCTAAAAGATTTGCGCAACTGGTTTGCTTAGTTGCTCATTTTTTACATATTTGAGCAACTAAGTAAATCAGTTGCACATTTCTAAAAGATTTGTGCAACTGGTTTGTTTAGTTGCCCTTTCTGACAGATTTGAGCAGCTAAGTAAACCAGTTGCACATTTCTAAAAGATTTGTGCAACTAGTTAGATTAGTTGCCCATTTTCTGCAGTTGCACATTTCTAAATGATTTGTGTAACTGGTTCTTGTTGTTGATTGAGGTGCATTTTTTGCCCAGAGTTCCATTTACTTTATGAGTTGAACATTGTTTGCTCTCATTTTTTTTCATTTCTTGTATTTGTTCTTCGATTTTGAATTCCTAACTATTTTTCTAGCTAAATATAATTTGCAAATTTCTCAAGAAATGTGCAACCAATTTTATGACATGAGTAAAGATGATCCAGGTAATAGCAATATTTTAGGAAAACCATTGCGATCCTTAAAACAAAACAGAAATCAAATACACTAATACTGAACAGCTAGCATGTTTGTTAGGGAACGCAAGAACAAAAAAAAAAGCAAGGCAAAACATAACAACGGGAGAATCACACTAGCACGGTGCAATGCAACAGACTCGGCCTGGGTAAGAAAAAGAAAACTAATCCATGTACTGGGCCTTGGCCTGGCCGGCCGCACCGGAGGGACCGTATACAAGCCAGCTGTCATCGATTGAGACATTAGTAAATCTCAGGCAACTGCTGTATAGGTGCTCCCAAGAAAAAAAGGAAGCCTTTGACCTCATGGCCAGCGACCACTTCATCAACCACCCCAGGTTCTCCCTGTCAATCCGCCCGTGGTGCAAGCTTGCGCACGCCAACTCCAGCAGGTTTGAGTATCATGTCGATACCGGCGCAGGCATGACATCTCTCCACAGCGGAGCACCTCCAGCTGGGCACCAGCTGCTGGATCGAGAAGCTGCACGATGCCACTCACTCACGCGACGACATGGCAACCTTCAAGCTATCCGGGCGCTCCCACAATCCCAACGAGATCAAGACCTCATCCACGCTGGAGATCATCGACCTCGTGCTTTCCCTGTGCCCCACCTCCCCGCCGGTGGTGCACACCCTCATCTACCCCATTGAGGTTGAGATCGTCAACGCGGTCTTGGACATCGACGCCCCGGAAAGTGACGGCGGGGCCGGCGACGCAGCAGGCAGAAGGCGCAACCGACCGAGCTGCAGGAGCCGGAAGAAGCAACGCACTGAGGATGCCCCCGATGGCCGCGCCGCCGGGATGGCAGTCGATGATGTTGACTGGTCGGAGGACCACCGCGGGCACGTCGACGGGGTCGCGTGCGACATTAGCTGGCCTACCTCCTGTCCTGGCACGGTTGAGGATGTGCCGCCGTCCGTATGCAACCGTTCGATTGCGCCATGGCCGCATCTCGATGGTTCCCGCCAAAAGCATCTTCCCCGCCGCCGCCAGAAGAAAGGAAAAGCAAGAACCCTGCAAAGGGCACAAACGACCAAGATCTGGGGGATCAAAGCTGTCGCAAAAGCAGTCCCAGAGCAGGATGGACCAGGACCACGGCCAGACGACCATGACCAGACCAGAGCTGCCGCGCGCCTGTTGGAGACCACGATTCCCGCAGCTTCCACCAGTGCGGTGGAAAATTTGAATTCCATGTCGCGTCCCGCGCACGTGGTTTCTCGCTCTGGACCACCGCCACATCGGGATCAGGAACCACCCTCTTGCCACTACCTGTCCATCCAAAGTGAGGTCCCGGATTCGCTTGCTGCGGACAGCCCTGCACCCGAGGCTGATCCCCTGTCGGGACAAAGCGGCGCTTCCTCGCCACTACCGGACGAGACCCTGTCGGCCTCTCCTATCCTTGCAGCTGAGCTGAGCCTAACCCTGCGACGCACCACAGCAGCATATTGGAGCCAGAACACACTTCTCCTGCCAGAGGCAGAGATGTTGAAGAGGATCCTAGGACTCCGCCGCGCGCCAATTCTCCTGTTGTAGCAGGCTCTAGCCCAAGGCAGAGGCCCATGGGCTCTGCAGCTCGACACTCCACGCCGAGGGCCAGCGCCAGCTTGACGCGTCGGGCGGGCCGTTTCGCCACTCCTCTGCTCACCATGCGCCGGCCGTGCAGCAGCCAACATCCTGGACGCTTGGCGAGTTCCTGGCTGCAGCAACGAAGCATCTTGCCCCTACATTGCCAACTCCAGGCAAAAAGACGTGACACCAAGCCTTCAACTTCAATCCGAGACGCGGCAGATCGGCAACAGCTTCCGCCAAGACGAATGCTCCTCTGACGGCGGAACGACGGGCACAAGTGCAGCTGCTGCGCACCTTCGGGATCATCGGCGTTAATCAGATCATCACCGCTGAGGATATGAAAGCGTACGAGATTGTGTTCGCCATGCCGATTCCGTTCATGGTCCTGGTGACAATCGCAGCACTGGTCGATCGTACCCTGCCTGCTGATCTTATGCCGATCACGTCGCACCCCTGCTAGGGTTTAGCCACCGGTTCCGGTTGTACCTGTTGATCTCTTGTCCATGGATTACGGACCTAAGATATGGAACGTGCGGGGTTTGAACTTATGTGCTCGTCGCCTTGCCATTTGCACTCTCATAGCCACGTCTGGTGCCTCGATTGTTTGCTTCCAGGAGACAAAAATGGAGCTCATTTGCTCACCGATCATCCTCGAGGCCCTTGGCCCAGACTTTGATGATTACACTTACCAGCCTGCCGATGGCACTCGCGGCGGAATTCTTCTGGCCTGGAAGAGCCGGGACGTAACTATTAAGCCTGGACGCTCTAACCGAGCTTTTGGGCTCGGCCCGAGTTTTCCCCAGCTCGCACTACTAGGAAACAGGCTACCAGTGGCGCACCTTTTCACAATTCTGTGGCGCATCCCTGGAAATAGTGGATGCGCCACTAAATCCTCGCCACTAAAATATATTTCTGTGGCGCACGCCGGTGGTGCGCCACAGAAATGCAAAATTCTGTGGCGCATCTCAGCACCGTGCGCCACAGAAATATTTTAGTGGCGCATCCCACCTTGGTGCGCCACAGAATTTTTTTTGAATTTCAAAAAAAAGGGCGGACAGATCTAGATCCAGAATTTCGCCGGAATTTCGCCGGAATTTCGTCGGAGACCGTGTTGTCGTGGGTGGAGGAAGGGGTCTTCGGAGGTCGCCGGATGAGGTCGCCGGAGTGGAGGAGGAGGTCGCCGGAGTGGAGGCCGAGGTCACCGGAGTGGAGGAGGAGGTTGCCGGTGGTGGAGGAGGTCGCCGGAGGTGGAGGAGGAGGTCACCGAAGGTGGAGGTCGTCGGGGTTGAGGTCGTCGGGGTTGTGGAGGTGGTCGCCGGGGTGGTGAGGAGGTCGCCGGAGTTGTGGAGGAGGTCGCCGGAGGTGGAGGTGGAGGTGGAGGTGGAGGTGGAGGAGGAGTAGAGAAGATGTGGAGTAGAGGAGAAGAGATGGAGGAGGGAGGAGAAGGGGAGAGAAGTGTAGAGGAGAAGGGAAGAGGAGAAAGAAAGAGGAGAAGTGGAGAGAGAAGTGGAGGGTGAACTGGAGGAGATGAGGAGAAAAGGGGAAAAGAGAGGGAGATGAGGGGCGCCGGCGAGATTTTTTTTGCTCGTAACTTTTTTTTGGTTTGAAATTTGAGGATTCTGTGAATGGCTGACCGGGTAAACCCCGGTGCCATCGAATCCGACTTTTTCTCTAGTTTTTTTTAAGGTATTATACGCATTTTTTCGACGTCGTATGCAAAAGTTATGGCCAATTTAATATTTCTTCACCTACTATTGGAAAAAGGTCAAAATGTGTATTTCAAATTTTTCCTACAAACTAGACCCTAAACCTTCCATATATCTAAAAGGATTTTATTTTTGAATTTTTTATCATTTTCTTTCACTCCGTGCAAAACTAAAAAGGCGATCTAGGGGGGGTGGGATCTGAAATCCGGGCACAATTCTGTGGCGCATGGGGCCACATGCGCCACAGAAAGTAACAATTTTGTGGCGCATGTGGCCCCATGCGCCACAGAATTGTGATTTCTTGTGGCGCATGTGGCCCCATGCGCCACAGAAAGGGCACCCACCCAATCATTGGTGCCGGGGCCACCATATTTCTGTGGCGCATCTAGACGCATGCGCCACAGAAAGACATATTTCTGTGGCGCATGCCAAGTGGTGCGCCACAAAAAAACAATTTAGTGGCGCATGGAATAATGGTGCGCCACAAATAGCATTCCACCTATAGCTAGTTTCCTAGTAGTGTCGCTCCGAGTCAGGCTCGGCCCGCCAGGAGTTTTGACCGAGCCGAGTTCACAAACCTGGACCGCAGCTAGCTCGGGCCGAGCCAGGCTCGGCTCGGTCCGGCCCGAGAAGCTCGTTTTTTTTTTTGCAAACAGACTTTTTGTGCAGCCCAGCAAGGACAAGAACGGCCTGTTAGGTTAAGAGATGCCTGTTCGTTCCATTCATGTTCGTTCGCCAGGACAAGAGAGCCAGAGAGAGACGCGCCCGCCGCCGCCACTTGCACGCGACACATGCTCCGGCCGCTCGCTCCGGCCTCGCTCGGTCGCGCCCGGCCGCCAGCGAACTAGCTAGGTCTTCCACGCCAGCGCTGCCGCCGCCGTCGCAAGCAAGCTCGACATGAAGCCTTCGACGTTGCTTGGTCGCCGGCGTCGAGTCCATCGTCGTCATCCCCGCTGCTACATCACGGGCCCACCTGGCAGTGACTAAAGACACTTGGCTCGCGAGCTGGACCGAACTGGACCGAGCTTTTGGGGAGCTCGGGCCGAGCTCCATTCGGCGGCTCGCCGGCAACCTCGAGCTGGCTCGCGGCTCGCCATTCTGGCTCGGGCTTTTCTCCGGCTCGGCCCGAGCCGGACCGAGCCAGCTCGCGTCCAGGCTTAGTAACTATCACAGACCCCCTCCTTCATCCTGAACACCCTGACGGCCAAAGTCACCCCACTATGAACACGATCACACCGTGGTGTACGGGCCTCAAGAGGATGCGGATAAGATTGCCTTTCTCCAGGAAATCCATGATGTGCGAGCTGGATGCGATGGCCCTTGGATGATTTGTGGGGACTTTAACCTAATCTACCGCGATGAAGACAAAAACAATGGCAATCTCAATAGGCGCATGATGGGCAGGTTTCGGCGCGTCATTAACGATCTCGCCCTGAAGGATGTTTATCTGAATGGGCGTCGCTATACTTGGTCAAACGAGCAAAACCCGCTGACAGTTGTGCATCTTGATCGCGTTTTATGCACTGCTGACTGGGAGGATCTATTTGGGGAATGCCACCTCCGCTGCCTTGCGTCCGTAGTCTCCGATCACAGCCCGCTCCTTCTAGATTGCTCTCCGTTGCCGCCAGCGCATAGACGCTTCCACTTCGAAGACTACTGGGTGCGGCAGGACGCCTTCCAGGAAACCGTGGCCGAGGCTTGGCTCTGTCCGCGATGCTGACCCCTTCCAGCAGCTCATGTTGCGCTTGCAGGCAACAACGCGTAGGCTGACCAGCTGGAGTTCTAGGACAATTGGAAACGTGCGACACAAGCTTGCACTATCTTGTGAATTGTTGCTCCATTTCGATAAGCCTGATTCACCTGGTTGCAAAGGTCTTTGCCAAGCTTCTGTCCATCAGGCTGGCGCCGAAACTCACAGACATCGTCAGCCCCATTCAAAATGCATTCATCTCTGGGCGAAGCTTGCACGACAACTTCATGCTTGTGAGGCAATCTGCTCGTCTGCTGCATCAGCTGGGAGGCACAAGAATTTTTGTCAAACTTGACCTGGCACACGCTTTCGACTCTATTTCGTGGCCTTTCTTGTTTGAGGTACTGCGACGCTACGGCTTCAGTGACAGATTCTTGGAGTGGCTTGCTATTCTGCTATCATCTGCGAGCACAAAAGTGATGCCCAATGGAGACCTAGGACTGCCAATCTGGCATCGGCGAGGCCTGCGGCAGGGAGATCCTCTATCCCTGCAGCTCTTCATCCTTGCAATTGACGTTCTTGGCAGGCTGGTAAAGCGTGCCATCGACCTGGGAGTCCTCTAGCAGCTCCACCCACAGCGAACCATTCCATCCATCTCGCTCTATGCAGATGACCTGATGTTATTCTGCCATCCAACTATTGCTGATGCCACGGCAGTTAGAGAAATTCTGAAGCTCTTCGGGGACGCCACGGGCCTCCAAGTCAATTACTCCAACAGCTCGGCCACTCTCATTAGATGCGAGAACATTGACACAGCGCCGATAATTCAACTCCTGGGCTGCCCTATCGCCGAGTTCCCCATATCCTACCTTGGGATACCTCTCACGCTCCGCAGGCCAACATCTGCCCAATTGCAGCCTCTGGTGGAGAAGATGGCTGGAAAGCTGCCAAATTGGAAATCCAGAATGATGCAAAAACCTGGAAGGCTTGCATTGGTCAAATCTGTATTTGGCGCAATCACCATCCACCAGCTTCGTGTCTTAGCACCGGCGAAGAAGACCATTAAACTCGTGGAGAAAATTGAGAGGGGATTCCTTTGGGAAGGGCGTGCAGCCGCCAATGGAGGAAGCTGTCATGTTAATTGGCGGAATGTGTGCAGGTCTGTCTCACTTGGTGGACTTGGAGTGCAAGACCTGGAGCGCACAGGGCTGGCGCTGAGAATGCGTTGGCAATGGCTCAGCCACACGGATGGCAACCATGCTTGGTCTGGCCTTGACCTCCAATTCTCTGCCGCTGAGAGAGCCTTCTTCTTTGCCTCGACCAGCATGACTCTAGGGAATGGCCTTGCTGCGAAATTTTGGGAGAACTGTTGGATCCAAGGTCGTTCTGTCCGTGAGATTGCACCTCAGCTATACTCTTGCATCACCTAGCGCAGAAGAAAGCAGAGGACTGTGGCTGAAGGACTGACTGCAAATCGCTGGGCTCAAGACATCCACGATGTCCTTGGCGTCCATGAGATTGGGCAGTACCTCATCATCTGGCACATGATTGAGCGCACAGTCCTGTCCCAGGAGGACGACAGGCTAATCTTGAAGTGGCACAAAAGAGGTGAATACACAGCCAAGTCAGCATACCTTGCTTCCTTCCACGGCTCGACCAACTGGGCTGCTTGGAAACTCATATGGAAAAGCCGCCCCCCCCTAAAGTAAGGTTCTTCCATTGGCTAGCCAACTTGGACCGGTGCTGGACTGCGGATAGGCGGGCACGTCGAGGGCTGCAACACCATCAGAGATGCCTCCTGTGCGATCAGATGCCTGAGACAATCCACCACCTCTTCATAAACTGCCCTTTCTCCAGGCAGGTCTGGCATGAGGTCCTGGCCTGGTTAACGATGACATACAGACCTCCATCTGATGAGGCATTCCTCCTCGATTGGTGGCATGCTGCAAGGCAAAACACCCCAAGGGCGCTGCACAAAGGCCTTGCTTCCGCAACATTGCTCATACCCTGGATGATTTGGAAGCACCGCAACACCTGTGTCTTCGACCACGCGCGGCCTTCAGTCACCATCCTGTGCAACAACATCAAAGATGAGGCAATGTCATGGTTCAAAGCCGGTGCAAAAGGCCTGGGCGAGGTTGTGCCAACCACTTGGGACGTGCACTGAATTAAGTTTATGTAACCTCACCGATGTAAACCTCTTAGGAGGCATAACAAAACTCTATCTTTTCAATGAAATGAAACGCAAAGATTCCTTTGTGTTTTCGTCAACTCATTAGCTACTCTAGTGTGATTGATAGGAAAAACTTATGAGCTTATTGGTTAAAACTATCTACAGACATTGATGGGTGGCGGAGCTTCATACTCCAGTGGTGGTCCTGGGAAAGGGATGCAGTCCGGCTTTGTAAGTTGTGAACCCACTATAGCTGTCAATTACGATACTGATTTCATTACAGTGCAATTGCATGTCTGGTGATTTATGTCTTTTGCTTGGGTTTTACAGCTCAAAGCTGCATTTCTTGCACCTTTTAAAGAAAAAAATTGATAGCTTCTGCACATTGGCTAAGGACATCATTCTTTATTTTCAGATCTCCAGGTTATGATTGCGTATGATTGGATGCAAGCAATTTCAGCATTTAGTACTGTATGATGACACTGGTCTATTTGGTATTCATTGGGCCGTGGTGAGATAAATGTTTTTCTTCATCCTAATATTATATTCACTTGAACTTGATGTGGCATATTTGTTTAAATCATTTCACTAAACATACCATCTGAATGAGCATTGTAGTTAGAAGTGACTTGAATTGTAATGCTATAGAAAGGTTTGGATACGGCAACATATTTTGTTTTATCTGTCAGGTCATTTGAACCCCCTTCTCATTCTGAACTGATCCAGCCATCCTATCTTGTCGCTGAGGCTGTTGATATTGCTATAAAAGAATTGACAGCAATTGCAAGACCCGGTGAAGGTACAAGGTGGCCATGCCTTGCTTACATATTCACCATATCTTTCCGTCTGAAACATGTCAAATTGTCTCTGTAATACTGTAATACAGTTACAGAAGCTGAGCTCAATCGAGCGAAAAAATCAATGGTTTCATCCGTTCTACATAACCTCGAATCCAGGGTAAAGCAGAGAGCACCTCGACCTTCCTTTATCTGTTTTCTTTTTGAGCAATCTTGCTCCCCTTTTCGTTCTTTACTTTATTCGGTATATATTCAGTGTGATTTCTTATTTTCACAGAAAAGTCATACAGAAGACATTGGGAGGCAAATCCTGATCGATAGTTCAGGGTAAAATTATTATGACCCTTATTTTCTAATGAAACCTGCTTCTCTTGTGGAGAACTAAGGGGAACCTTTTATGCTTACTTTTCCGTCAACGTTACAACAGGAAGGCGAGCCAGCACTTCCTAGATGGCGTCGATGAAGTGACTCTGGACGATATCATGTCGGTTGCACAGAAGATGCTGTCCTCGTGCCCTACCATGGCGAGTTGGGGACATGGTTTGCACTAAATTTGTTCTTTCGAAACAAAATCTGGTTGTTCGATGGCATGATCTTAGTCTGCTACTAATTTTTGCATGCAGTGGACAAGGTGCCTACGCATGAATACGTCTGCAAGCAGATTGAGTCGACCCCCGAGTGATCTCACGTGGGCGTTGAAAAGCTTATTTTCTTGACATCGTTTTTAGATGATGTACTACAGCGGTTCCATGGTCGGGGCTACTTTGCTAGCTAGGCATTCGGCTGTTTCGGCCGGTGTTTTTAGACGAGCAATTTGAGCTGATTTGGTCAATAGTTTAGACGAGTAATTTGAGCTGATTTGCTCAAGAGTTTAGGCTCTCAATCATGGTGTAACTTGAATTATACCTCCTTAAAGGGAGGAGGATTTAGAGAGCTAGGAGAGGCCCTGACACTGTAGATGTTCCTATTTTTTGCCAATCGAGATGCGCCACGTGCGATGGAAGTCTCCTGTTCACGTTAGTCGGTCGTAGCGCTACGTGAGTTCACGTTAGTCGGTCGTACCGCTACGTGCCGCATCCTAGGGTGCGTGCATCGTTGACGTCTTTCCTCCGTTCTCTGTAGTTTCTTCGTGATCAGCGGTGTCTTCCTCTTTTTCTTCGTCTTTATATTTATGCTCATGTTTTGGATAGCACATACACCAAATCAAATTTGAAATAGAAATAATTAATAGTTAGCTGAAGAGATATATATTAGGTTAAATACTTCCTACTCCCGGGTGTAACTACACCCATGTTTCATATACTACCATACAGAAGTATATATAATACTTTATTGGTTTGAGTATGTTCCTATAGTATATCTAAGATACTTCATATCAAGTTTGGTGAAAAAATTGCAAGTGCACCCATAGTTTTCACTATATATACGAAATATCATTATATTTATACGTAAAAGAGTAGTATGTGAAAAAAATTGTGCATACTACCAAAAAAGTATGATATATACTACCAAAATATTATTATATACTCCATACTATATGTACATAGTCTCGGATATGCTAGATACTATCTAGATAAGCGTGAAATGAAGGTGGGTGTAACTACACCCGGGTGTAGTATGAATATATATATAAGTAAAAAAAGAAGCTATTATTTCAAACACTACCTATCAAAGATTAAACATAATTATTAACATGTGTGTGTTGGGGGGGGGGGGGGGGGGGGGGGGGGGGGGGGGGGATGGCCCGGTAGGGTCCAGGCATGGTATAAAGTTGATATCAAGTGGTTGACCGAGACTAAGGTTGATTGACATGGCCGGCATCCCCTAGCCAACATGCAAGTTGGCTCGGCCAAAAGGTGGCAATTGTGTGAATCTGATAAAGACAATATAGTTCGTCCGGGCCGACATAGCACGGCAAGAGTGGAGGAGCCGATATGGGGGCTCCTATACTATGCTAGATCCAAAGTTAGCTCTTGAGTCCCATCGCTACAATCATGGGAGAATCTCATCATTACTGTACAAGCACGTCACAATCGTCCAAGCTCATCATACCGCGCTGACTATGGAGTACCCGTCAGCACCGCATGGCTCATCATACCGCTGACTATGGAGTACCTCTACATAGTGGCCAGGCGTGGCCACATTGTCTCGAGTACAAATATGGCGAGTCCCATAAGGGGCAATCAGGGAGCAACAAGACGGAGCTCCTAGCGGGCCCAGCCACGACTTTGGCACCGTAGAATAGAGATTTTCCCCTGTATCCTTATCTTACCGTTGTAACCTATATAAGGTGACCCAGGGCCTCCAGGGCAAAGGATCGACCATTCCCCCCTTCACACATAGAGAAACTCTGAGCGAGGAGAGCAAGATGTGCTTCGTCCTCCTCTTGCCATTGTAGCCCTATCCAACTCGATAATCAAACACAGACAAGCAGGAGTAGGGGTTTTACCTCACCACGAGAGCCCTCAACCTGGGTACGCCGTCGTGTGTTTCCGTATGTGCTCTTCAGTGCATCTCCTCTCCCTAGTGCCTCCAGCGTCCATCGGCCCCAACATAAGCCATCGTATGGCATCTGCCGTGACACCACCACAACAACATGTTTTCTTCATTCTGGTAATTATAAATAGGGGCAGAGGCAGAGTAAAATGTCTACAGTACTTCCATCAGGTAGTAACACAAATCTCTTACTGTCAGACAGACCATCTGAATCAAATAGAAATGACACTTAGCATTTCAAAACACACTTGATAATTGAACATATCTCACACCAACACAAACATTACGTCGCTTATTACAACACAAGTGACACACGTATCACCATACATAGAACACAGCTGACACTCCCATAGTATATACGTTTCGCAACAATAAAAATAAACCTGGTTTCACAGGAAAGAAAGTGTCTGGTCGACAATGACCAGGGACACAAACCCTTTCATTTGGAAACTCTACATGGAGAAAGCCAGAAACACCCATCACATTTTTTTCCGAACCAGGCAGGAGTGCTGCATGTATTAAAATAGATAGAAAATAAACCCAAAAAAGGCTAAATTTTGTAGAAACTGGCCAAAAACCAGCGAGAGAGGGAGAAGTTATGACGGCCTGTGAATGGCATGCATGTATGGAGGAGGAGAGGGACACTCTAGATGGTCACAAGGGGTCAAGGGTACGTAGGTGACATGTATGTTGTGGATGACAAGGGTAGAGGCTATGGATGGACACAAGGGTAGCTGACATATACATTATGGAACTATGGATGCATATTCTTTTGAACTGAATATGGATGTATGTATGGTCAAACACTGCTATACAGCGAGTGGAATCAACATACCAACTGATGGATGGTCGGATGTGTTGATGATCCTCGTTTGATTCATCTGAGGTAGCTGGTCACCTTGGTGCGCTCGTTGAAGGAGGCAAACTTCAGGGAAAGTTTTGGCTCGTAGTTGTCGCGGTGCGAGGGTGAGCCCCACTGGAGCTTGTTCCACCAGCTCCTCTCAGTAAAATCGCAGGATTAGGGTTGCGTGGATGGATCAATCAATCCCCACCTCTTCTATTTATATACTTGGCAGGATACAATACAAGTCACATACGTTACAAATACATCCGTATATGGACCGATCTCTAACACTCCCCCTCAATCTAAACTACTATTACATACAAGGTTTAGATTGGTTCTATATCGGTCTAGCATCTGCCGTGTTGCTGGCTTAGTGAATATGTCAGCCAACTGATCATTAGAAGAGATAAATCTTACCACCAGAGCGCCATCAGCCACCTGCTCTCGCAAAAATGGAAATCGATCTCAATGTGCTTGGTTCTAGCATGGAAGACTGGATTCGCCGTTAGGTAGGTAGCACCCAAATTATCACACCACAAAATTGGAGCTTGCCGCTGGGTAACACTGAGTTCTCTAAGCAAAGAACTGACCCACACAGCCTCAGCTGCTCCATTTGCAAGAGCCTTATACTCTGCTTCAGTACTGGATCTGGAAACCGTGGGTTGCTTCTTCGAACTCCAGGAAATAAGATTCGGACCCACAAACACATCAAAACCACTCCTAGAGCGTCGATCATCAACATCTCCAGCCCAATCTGCATCAGTAAAGATACTAACATGCTGCTGCAGCGACCTCCTAATGCGAAGTCCGGTATCCAAAGTTCCTTTAACATACCGAAGAATACGTTTCACTGCCTCCCAATGCACCTCAGTGGGTTGAGACAAAAACTGACAAACCTTGTTGACAGCAAAGGATATATCCGGACGTGTGAGGGTCAAATACTGCAAACTGCCAACCACACTACGGTATCTGAAAGAATCCTCTGGACCAAGGAGTGCACCAGTGTCTCGAGCAAGCCGCTCGGTAGGAACCATAGGAGTGGGAGTGGGGTTACAATTCTCCATATTTACCCGATGTAATAAGTCTAGCGCATATTTGCGCTGCATAAGAGTCATGCCCCCTGAATTGTACGACGCTTCCAATCCAAGGAAATATTCCAGCACTCCAAGGTCCTTGATAGGAAAAGTGGCAGAAAGAGAGAGAACAAGACCCTCAACAATAGCAGCAGTGGAACCAACAATAACAATGTTGTCCACATATACCAACATAAAAACCTAAACTCCATGCTGATTGTAGATGAACAGAGACGTATCAGCTCTGGAAGGAAGAAACCCCAGCTGAAACAGTCGAGCACTCAAGCGGGCATACCAGGCGCGAGGAGACCGTTTCAGACCATAGATAGCACGCTGCAGCTTGCACACATGAGAGGGAAAACGAGCATCCTCAAAACCCGGGGGCTGCTGCATATAGACATCTTCTGTCAGGAACCCGTGGAGAAAAGCATTGCTCACATCTACCTGACGAAGTGTCCAGCCTCGAGAAACAGCAAGAGAGAGAACCAGACGAATAGTGGTTAGTTTGACAACTGGGCTAAATGTGTCACCATAATCATTACCATGCTGCTGAGTGAACCCCCGATCCACAAGACGTGCTTTGTGTTTCTCAACTGAACCATCCGGACGATGCTTGGTTTTGAACACCCATTTACTGCCAACAATGTTAGTGCCAGGCGGTCGAGGAACCAAGGTACAGGTCTGTGTCAGAGAGAGAGCTGAAAATTCATCGGACATCGCTGCACGCCATGCCGGTTCACGAAGAGCATCATGATGAGACACTGGGGCCGCAAAAAGGGTGCGGCGATGCGGATCATACCGCACTGTTCCGTCGGTGTAGAGCTTCTCACGACAAGTGTTGTCACGCAAACGGGTGACCATACCATGGCCAGGCTGAGACGAAGACTGAGCCGGTGCAGGAGACGCGTGAGCCGACGCGCTGACGGTCGGCGAAGGTGCTGGAGTAGGTGGCCCAGCTGGCTGGCCAGGCGACGGACCAGCAGGCGAAGGAGGAGCCGGGACGGCGGAGCACATGGAGCCGCACGCAAGCCAGCCGCACGTGATCCGGGAGCCGCGCGTGAGGGAGCGACGTCGATCAGTGCATGCATGCAGGGCACCGACCCCGGAGCAGGCACATGCATGTCCTCGCCATGCGTATGCACGTCCACACCCAATGATGGTTGTACATCAATCTCAGCAGCATCCTGCACAGAAGGAACAACAGCTGGAGCAGACAGGTTAGTGGTCAGGTACGATAAGTCATAATTGCGCACATGATCACTCGTAGCCGGTTCAGACACGGGAAAATTAATGGCCTTACGAAGTGCGGGAATATCAACCGTAACTCCAGGAGTGGCATATGGAAACACTGACTCATCGAAAACAACATCACGGGAAATGTAGATGTGACCCGTGGACCGATCGAGACACTTGTAACCCTTGTGCATAGGGCTGTATCCTAAGAAGACACACATTTTGGATCGAAACTCAAGCTTGTGAGCATTGTACTTACGAAGACTCGGCCAACATACGCAGCCAAAAATACGGAGGAACTCATAATTTGGCTGAATTTTGAGAAGGAGGAAAAGAGGTGTCTCTTTGTTAAGAACAGGTGTAGGCATGCGATTTATCAAGTAGCAAGCCGTTAGAAAGGCCTCATCCCAAAAACGCAAAGGGAGAGAGGAGTGAGCGAGCAAAGCCAGACCGGTCTCTACCAAGTGACGGTGTTTGCGCTTAGCGACGCCGTTTTGCTGGGATGTATGGGGGCAGGAGACACGGTGTGAGACTCATGTGCGCTGAAAATACTGATGGAGTTTGTGATATTCACCGCCCCAATCAGACTGGACGGCTTTAATTTTGGCATTTAAGAGAAGCTCAACATGAGCCTGAAAAGCATAAAACACCCGCTCAACATCAGATTTATGTTTAAGGAGATAAATCCAGCAAAAACGAGAGTAGTCATCAATAAAGCTAACATAATACTTAAAACCACCGGATGAGGCAATGGCTGGACCCCAAACATCAGAGTGAATAAGCTCAAGAGGCATAGTGGAAACACGATGAGACAAAGTATATGATAGTTGATGACTTTTAGCACACTGACAAGCATCACAAACTGAAGGTGGACTGACTGAAGTACATGATAAATCATGGTTCTTAACTATAGTTTGCACTACATTATTTGTTGGATGACCTAGATGCTGATGCCACTGAGACGATGAAGTCTTGGCACCGGAGAGAGCACGATGTGTGGATGATGATGACGCACGGCTGAATGGAACGGGGTAGAGTCCACCATGACTTCTACCGAGAAGCAGAATTCTCTGGGAGGCCTTGTCCTTTACACAGAAAAAATTGATGGGGTCGCAGCATAGAAAACAAAAATTTTCCTACGCAACAGGCGGAATAAACCCCAAGGATCTAGATCTACTAGATGGAGGTAGCGAAGATGAGATCCAATCTCTTACCCTTGAAGATCAACAAACGCGTTTTGTCGGTGCAGGGGTTGGCTAGTCGATCCCCGCAACTAGACTCATCTAGTTGCGAGGAGATGTATTTCCTCGAAGTCCAATCCGACGAAGTGCCACAAGTGGTGGCACCTCCGCGGTATCCAAACGTACGGCTCGATGTAGATCTCCGCCTTCTTGATCCCGCAAGCAAGGTGGAGATGGCTAGATGGATCTCGGCACCCCGACGGTTGTGGTGGCGTTGATGGTGTGGTCTCCACGAGCAGGGCTTCGCCAAGCCAAGCAAGAGGAGAGGGAGAGGAGGAGGTGCAGCAGCAGCCCTACATCTAGGGGTGGTGCAGTAGCCATGGTGGTAGAGATGGCGGCAGCCCTCCGGGGAGAGAGGTGGCGCCATGGGAGAGGTGAAGGAGGCGGCGGCTAGGGCATCAAGGGGAGGGTGCGGCCAGGGCAGCCAAGGGTGTGCCGCACCCCCTCCCCTCTCCTCCTTATATAGTGGGCGGCTAGGGTTTGGGGAGGGCTGGCCGGCCCCCCTTTCCTTGGCCCCCAAGTTGGGGCGCCCCCTTCTTGGGCCCCTTGGCCTTTGCTTGGCCGGCTAGGCCCATGTGGGCCATTGGGTGGTGCGCAGCCCATGTGGTTGCTGCACCCCCTTTGGTCCATGTGGGCCCCATATCTTATGTGGGTCCCGCTTCTAGACTCCTCTAGAACTTTCTAGAACCTTCCGGTACCCTACCAAAATATTCCGGAACTTTTCCGATACGTCCGGAAACTACTTTCCTTATATGAATCTTATTCTCCGGACCACTCCGGAACTCCTCGTGATGTCCGGGATCCCATCCGAGACTCCGAATCACCATTCGTTCATTCCATCAAAATATCTCATCGCTAACCCTAGCTACATCGGAGCGTTAAGTGTGTGACCCTACGGGTTCGAGAACATGCAGACATGATCATATCAATAATCAACAGCGGGACCGGGGATGCCCATATTAACTCCTACATATTCAACGAAGTTCTTTATCGATTGAACCACGATGCCGGAGATTCTTAATCTCATATACGATTCCCTTTGTCTCACCGATATTTAATTTGCCCGAGACTTGATCGTCGATATCTCTATATCTGGTTCAATCTCGTTACCTGGCAAATTCTCTTTACTCGTCCATAATATAGGATCTCCGTGATTAACACTTAATCACATGGTTGCAACCTTTCTGATGCTATATTACCGAGAGGGCCCAGAGATATCTTTTCCGTCACAAGGAAGGACAAATCCCAGTCTTGATTCATGTCACCCAACAAATACCATCGGAGACACCTGAAAGCCACCTTTATAATCACCCAGTTACGAAGTGACGTTTGATGTCCACAAAGCATTCCTCCGGTAAACGGGAGTGACATAATCTCATGGTCTAAGGAAACTATATTTGGCATACTAAAAGCGTTGGCAATGAAACTTGTGTGACACGATCAATTGCAACTCTTTATTATCGGGTCTTGTCCATCACATCATTACTCCTAATGATATGACTCCGTTATCAAGTGACTATAACAAGTCCATGGTTAGGAAACTCTAACGATCTCTTGACTAACGAACTAGTCCGGTAGAGGCTTACTAGGGACACCTGTTTGTTTATATTCCACACATGTATTATGTTTCCGGTTAATACAATTATAGCATGGATAATAAACTATTATCATAAACATGAATATGCTAATAAACCATTTTATTATTGCCTCTAGGGCATATTCCCAACAGTCTCCCACTTGCACTAGAGTCAATAATCTAGTTTACATTTTCTCGATCCAACACTCATGGTGTCTAACACTCATGGAGTCTCAGTGCTGATCATGTTTGCTCGTGGAAGAGGTTCTGTCCGTGCTCTGTACTATACAGTTCTTTATGTTCTTTGCAAAACGTCAATGTCACCTAATTTGACATTATTTATCATCACATGATAAACCTCATATCATCACATGATAAACTCACATCATCATATGATGAATATAATACATTTGGTTAGAGAGCGAGATTTTCGTTTCCCTTTTATGCCTACATGACGTATGATCAGTCAAGAGGACTTTCTCATAGCATGTGCACCCGGAACTCACTCAGTCTTGAAATAAAATTTCTCAAACCATAATATTATATCTTTTAATCCTTGAATTAATCATATACTCCTATATGTTGTAGACTCACAAATCGACAGTGCTATCATGTCACTTCGATATTTTCGATCATGCTTTCGCTGCGCTTCTGCTATCATGAGATCCCCAATCTAGTTTGGTTTTATGACTTCAACCAAGTCTACCAATCTCTAGATTCTATTATCTCAACTCCATGGAAAAATGACTCCTCATTTAACATGTTCTTCTAACCAAGAACTTGGGTCACATATCGTCAAATACAAACACATGGTTCTTATATGTTTAGTCCTATGAACGATTCATAGCGAATTCTAACATATCTTCCAACCATCATTTTGTACTGAGTTATCAACTCAATGTTTCACCTATTTCTCACAAGCAGATGAACCTTTCTTCTCTTGTTTTATTTTGAACTCCTTCAAAATCTTACTTAGGTTAAACATCCTGACATAATGCTTATCAAACATATCTATCCTCCATAGATACATCCATCTCCATGGATATTTGACGTTTCAAACTAACTTCACAAGTTATACGTTGGTTCCTGACTCATTTACAACATTTATGAAATCTCCATTTCACTCAAACAAGATGTTGTAAACTCCCACTCAAATATACACCATACACATATTAAATTGTGAAACCACTTTGGCTCCCACTCAGAAATATGTTATCATTATATTTGACCATGATTTAACTAGCTCCCACTCAAACATATGTCACCACAGATTTTGATCATGGAAAATAGTTTCTGCTCTAACTTAATATATGTCACCACATATTTTAATTAGATCACACTCGTGTATTTTCTCGATATTTTGGACACCTCCAAAATTCTTAATTAACTATTAATATCGAGAACTCTTTATACGAACACTAGTACTCTACTAGCTTTAAGTTTTATTTATTCTCTACAAAAACACCTTTTGAGGAATAAATATGTGAAACATCACTTTCACAAAATCAAGCAACAATTACTTTGTGATTTAAACTTAACATCGAATGACTCTTATTCACTTTCGTATTTAAGGTTTCTATTTCTTCTTTGTAGTTTCGTAGGTATGTCTTGTTTCTCAAACATGACAAGTAAATCATGAATATTATTTTGTAACCTGACAAAATTTTATATTCTTGAATCCTACTTTTCTTTAGACAAGCTAAACCGAAATTCAATGATCACCATCATCAATTCCTTTATGTGTCAAGTTTAAACCAACATAGCACTTTACATATGTGCCACTTGATACATAAACAAGCAAGGTTTTAGCTTTTCCATTCCATCAATTCTTTTATCAATGAAACCATTTCACGATAAATCCACTAAAACATTTAACACAATCAACAATTGATTTGTCCCTTTTAGTCTCTCATTGTGGAATCTCTATTCATAGTCACATATGAATATACTACAAACTTTATTTGCAATAGTTTCTAATTATCTCATAATTAATGAAACCACTGTTTCACATAACTCATATGCGAAATGCAAATCATTAAATAGATCCTTATTTCTAAACAGAGTGTTTATCAAATAAATCTAAATGCTATTATCAAACCCCCGAAATAAAACCCTTCTTTGAGACCACACAATATCAAATAGTGTGTGATTACAATATCTTAGGACATATCAAACGCCTTTGAAATATTCTAAACATTGTAATTTGTGATAACACTTCTCACAAGTCCGCATACTAACATATAACTCAAATATTTTGTCTCTTTTGATCAAATCATAAAGACTCAATTTTCTTGTTAACTTAATATCCTAAACTCCAGAAATTTATTTGATCTCATCAAATATCATAACTCGAATAAATACACCTATTTAATCATTTATGATGGAGTACACAAAATAATGACATCTACCATTTGCTGAAAATACAACCAACACTTGTGTTTATTTTCGGCAACTCATGACACACTTCCAAAGGGTGGCATTTTAGTCATACTCCTTCAATAAGGCGCATTGATAGAACATCAAAATGTTTATTCAATCTTTAGCACGACTAAAACAATTGTCATTATTAAGTTTTGGATATTTTAGTATGTCACATATTTTATAAGTGTTCAACCAATTTATCATCTAGATTATAATAAGAATAACACACTTATAATCGAAAACTTGTGATTTCCAAAAAGGATCACTCATGAAAATAGAACAACCATTGTCTTTAACATGAATAACCGTCTCACATAAGCAAGACACACTAATTAAAATCACACTTAATTCGATTACAAAACTTATTCAAATCCTCTAATCCAAATGATAAATGTAGAGACAGATCGTTGCCAGCATCAACTCCTTGATTGCCACTATTCCACAACGTCTTCCCATATCCTTTATGCAAATCTCAAGTAGCAGGTTCTGTTTTCATAAAACAGAATGAGTATCAAATACTTATCGGAACCGCCACAATTGCAATTTGGACTTAAACACTTATAACATGTATATCAATATATACTTTCTGCCTTGTCAACTTCTTTTGCTATGGGATCCACTTTGACATGACGCAGCCGAGACACAAACTCATAGAAAGTGATCAAATCCCTTCCCATGACATAGTCTCCGACATAATTCTTGAAGCTGGGGAGAAGCTAGCGTATCACCCCATCTATCGCGAAACCGTCATTCATCTCGTGGTTCCAAACAAGCACTAGACGATGATGTATCTCATGCATTATCCTCAGGTGTTGTTCCAAGCAAGTGTTCTCTTCCATCTTGAGTGAAAGAAAACCGTTCAGACATTCAAACCTTACAATTCTAACTTGTGCTGAAAAACAATTTTTCAGCTCACCAACAATCTCCATTGTAGTCAAGTTCTTGAATTGTCTACTTAGGTCAGAATTCATGAAGGTGCACATCATCCACTTGACTTTCAAGTAGGTGGTTCAAAACCACTCCATGTACTCCTCATCGCTTGCAGAAAAAATTGGGTTTATCTCCTATTGGTTCTTCTAGCACGTAGAGCTGAGCATGGGTGTTTAGGACTTCTTTCAAATACAGGTACCACTTAACAAAATGACCCATCGAGACGCAGTATTCAGCAACGAACAGACTACCGTAGTCGACCATGATCTACAAGGATTTTTGCAAAGACATCTGGACTTTTGTTTATGATAATTTTAGTTCATCTTAATGAACTCCCACTAAACTCAACATATCTCTGGTTGTTTAGTGACACACGATCCAAATCCACTACACCACAACCGATCATCACGTGAGATGATGTAGCTTCAATGGTGAACATCACCATGTTGATCATATCATCCATATGACTCGCGTTTAACCTTTCGGTTCTTGTGTTCCGAGGCTATGTCTGTACATGCTAGGCTCGTCAAGGAAACCGTAGTATTTCCGCGTGTGTAAATCTGGCTTACACCCGTTGTATGTGAACGTTGAATCTATCACACCCGATCATCACGTGGTGCTTCGAAACGAAGATCTTTGGCAACGGTGCATACTAAGGGAGAACACATCTTGATATTAACGTGAGAGATCACCTTATCATGCTACCGTCGCGATCACATCTAAGCATAACAATAAGGTGCATAAAAGGATTAACATCACATGCAATTCATAATTGTGATATGATATGGCCTTTCTTCTTGTGCTTTTGATCTCCATCTCCAAAGCACCGTCATGATCTCCATCTCCGGCATGATCTCCATCATCGTGGTGCCATCACCATGGTTGTCCACCAACTATTGCAACTACAACTAATGCTACTCTTAGCAATAAAGTAAAGCAATTACATGGTGATTCAATGACACGCAGGTCACATAAAATAAAAGACAACCATATGGCTCCTGCCGGTTGCCGTACTCACCGACATGCAAGTCGTGAAAGATTACAAACATGATCATTGCATACATTATCACAAATCACACATTGGCCATACCACATCACATGACCCCCTCTGCAAAAACAAGTTAGACGTCCTCTACTTTGTTTATGCAATTTTTACGTGGCTTGGGTCAACGAGATAGAACCGTTCTAATCTACGCAAAACCACAACGGTGATATAGTAGTTGCTTATTTACTCATCCTTTTGAAAGGCCTTCCATTGAAAATTGCATCTTCACTAAAGCAAGAGAAACAGACACCTGCCAGCCACTTATGCAAAACAAGTTGCATGTCAGTCGTGGAACCGGTCTCTCGTGCGTGGACGAGTAAGGTTGGTCCGGGCCGCTTCATCTCACAATACCGCAAAGACGCAAAGTGCACGCGAGAAGGTAGCAACATAAAATATCAACGCCCACAACACTTGTGTTCTAATCGCACCAACATCTACGAATAGATCTAGGCTCTGATACCACTGATGGGGTCGCAGCATAGAAAACAAAAATTTTCCTACGCAACAGGCGGAATAAACCCCAAGGATCTAGATCTACTAGATGGAGGTAGCGAAGATGAGATCCAATCTCTTACCCTTGAAGATCAACAAACGCGTTTTGTCGGTGCAGGTGTTGGCTAGTCGATCCCCGCAACTAGACTCATCTAGTCGCGAGGAGATGTATTTCCTCGAAGTCCAATCCGACGAAGTGCCACAAGGGGTGGCACCTCCGCGGTATCCACACGTACGGCTCGATGTAGATCTCCGCCTTCTTGATCCCGCAAGCAAGGTGGATATGGCTAGATGGATCTCGGCACCACGACGGTTGTGGTGGCGTTGATGGTGTGGTCTCCACGAGCAGGGCTTCGCCAAGCCAAGCAAGAGGAGAGGGAGAGGAGGAGGTGCAGTAGCAGCCCTACATCTAGGGGTGGTGCAGCAGCCATGGTGGTAGAGATGGCGGCAGCCCTCCGGGGAGAGAGGTGGCGCCATGGGAGAGGTGAAGGAGGCGGCGGCTAGGGCATCAAGGGGAGGGTGCGGCTAGGGCAGCCAAGGGTGTGCCGCACCCCCTCCCCTCTCCTCCTTATATAGTGGGCGGCTAGGGTTTGGGGAGGGCTGGCCGGCCCCCCCTTTCCTTGGCCCCCAAGTTGGGGCGCCCCCTTCTTGGGCCCCTTGGCCTTTGCTTGGCCGGCTAGGCCCATGTGGGCCATTGGGTGGTGCGCAGCCCATGTGGTTGCTGCACCCCCTTTGGTCCATGTGGGCCCCATATCTTATGTGGGTCCCACTTCTAGACTCCTCTAGAACTTTCTAGAACCTTCCGGTACCCTACCGAAATATTCCGGAACTTTTCCGATACCTCCGGAAACTACTTTCCTTATATGAATCTTATTCTCCGGACCACTCCGGAACTCTTCGTGATGTCCGGGATCCCATCCGAGACTCCGAATCACCATTCGTTCATTCCATCAAAATATCTCATCGCTAACCCTAGCTACATCGGAGCGTTAAGTGTGTGACCCTACGGGTTCGAGAACATGCAGACATGATCATATCAATAATCAACAGCGGGACCGGGATGCCCATATTGACTCCTACATATTCAACGAAGTTCTTTATCGATTGAACCACGATGCCGGAGATTCTTAATCTCATATACGATTCCCTTTGTCTCACCGATATTTAATTTGCCCGAGACTTGATCGTCGATATCTCCATATCTGGTTCAATCTCGTTACCTGGCAAATTCTCTTTACTCGTCCATAATATAGGATCTCCGTGATTAACACTTAATCACATGGTTGCAACCTTTCTGATGCTATATTACCGAGAGGGCCCAGAGATATCTTTTCCGTCACAAGGAAGGACAAATCCCAGTCTTGATTCATGTCACCCAACAAATACCATCGGAGACACCTGAAAGCCACCTTTATAATCACCCAGTTACGAAGTGACGTTTGATGTCCACAAAGCATTCCTCCGGTAAACGGGAGTGACATAATCTCATGGTCTAAGGAAACTATATTTGGCATACTAAAAGCGTTGGCAATGAAACTTGTGTGACACGATCAATTGCAACTCTTTATTATCGGGTCTTGTCCATCACATCATTACTCCTAATGATATGACTCCGTTATCAAGTGACTATAACAAGTCCATGGTTAGGAAACTCTAACCATCTCTTGACTAACGAACTAGTCCGGTAGAGGCTTACTAGGGACACCTGTTTGTTTATATTCCACACATGTATTATGTTTCCGGTTAATACAATTATAGCATGGATAATAAACTATTATCATAAACATGAATATGCTAATAAACCATTTTATTATTGCCTCTAGGGCATATTCCCAACAAAAATATCGGTGAAACTCAACGAACACATCATTATCACAGACAAGGCGATAAACAGAGAGAAGATTCTGACTAATGTGCGAGACATGGAGGATATTATTCAGTTTTAATTGTGAACCGGCTAAAGAGGAGTGACCAATGTGAGCAATAGACAAACCTGCACCGTTGGCCACCTGAACCTGATCTGTCCCGCCATAGCGCTCCTGCATATGGAGCCGCTGAAGATCATTGGTAAGATGATCCGTTGCCCCGGTGTCCATCATCCAGGGCGGAGAGCTAGTCGATGTCGAGTTACCGGCACGCTGCTGGTTGTTGTTGCCGCGCATGAAGTCGGGGTTGAAGCGGTTCCGACAGTCAGCGTCAATGTGCCCCTAGTAGTTACAAATCTGGCACTGGGGATGTTGGCGCCGGCGTCCTCCGTTCTGGCCGCGGTTACCACCGCCGCCGTTGCCACCATAGTTGCCGCCGTTGGCGCGGCCATTGCCGTTGCCGCCCGCAGGCGGTCCGTAGGGCTGGGAATTGCCACCAGCAGGCGGAGTGTATCCTCCTCCGCCACCATTGCCACCATAACCCTGGTGTCCTCCATTGCCCCGCCATAGCCAAGCTGAGAGCCGCCTGAGACAGGAGAGGGCGTGCGCGGCTGCCAGGGAGCACCGCCACGAGCGGCAGCATTGGCAGACGAGGTCCAGTCCTCGCCCTCGGCCAGCTGCGACATCTGCAGTCCTTCATAGTTTAGGACCATGGAGTAAAACTCTGCAGCGGTGACTGTCCTGGTGATCATGTTCATGGACGCGGCGATCGGGTTGAAGGAGGAGCCGAGGCCGGTGAGCATGTAGTGGATGATTTCATCGTCACGAAGGGGCGACCCGACGGTGGCCATGGAATCAGCCAGGGCCTGCACCTTGTGCATATACTCGCTCGCGGTAGAATCGCCCTTGCGCAGCGCCTAAATTTGTCGACGACGGTGCCAGACTCCGGCACGGCTCTGCGCAGAATACATGGCATGGATCGCCGTCCACACCGCGGCCGTCGTCTTGCAGCCGAGGAGCTGGCTCGCGATCTCCTCCGTCATGGAGGAGAGGAGCACGCCCTGGACCTTCTGGTCCTGAGTCCACCATGCAGCATACGCGGGGTTGGCCACCTGCCTGGCGGCGTCGCCGGTGCCCTCGGTTGTGGTCAGGGCTGGCGCAGTGACCGTTCCGTCGAGGTAGCCATGGAGAGAAGCTCCAGAGAGATTGGTGAGAATGAGAGCACGCCATAACGCAAAGTTGTTGCGGTCGAGGCGCAGGCCTACGACGGGAACCGTGGCCACCGCCGCCGGAGCGGGAGAGGAGACGATCGGCCCAGAGACGGAGAGCTGCAGAGAGGTGCCAGAAGACCCCATCGGAGGAGGTGACGGTGAGCAGATCGCGTCGAGAGGAGAGGCTCGTGCGGCGGCTTAGGGATAGGCTCTGAAACCAAGTAAAATCATAGGATTAGGGTTGCGTGGATGGATCAATCGATCCCCACCTCTTCTATTTATATACTTGGCAGGATACAATACAAGTCACATACGTTACAAATACATCCGTATATGGACCGATCTCTGAGTGTCAAAAATATAATATAGTGCCTAGCCATTCCCATCAGTTCGAACTTTTGGGATAATTGGCTAGTGCACCAATTTAATATGGTATCAGAGCCAGAGGTCTCGAGTTCAAATCCTGGCTAACGCAGTATTAAAAATATATATCTGCGGACACCCTAAAAGTCCACGTCCTAGGCCTGTGAGAAAATGTCCACCGCCTGGACGTGAGTGTGGGAGTGAGTGGGAGTGTCAAAAATATAATATAGTTCCTAGCCATTCCCATCAGTTCGAACTTTTGGGATAATTGGCTAGTGCACCAATTTAATACTCTCCCCATTCACCTTCACCATCTCGGGTTGATCTTGTAGGTGCGGAAGGCTTCGGAGGCTCCAACACCCCCGGATGTGGAGCTCCTTCCACATGGGTGCTGTCATGGCATCATTGTCGTTGAATTGTTGTAGTCGTGGCAGCTCCTGCAAACGTACCCTTTGGAGGTTTGGGAGGAGATGACAAGTGTCACATCCACGAGAACCCCGATAGAAAATTTTCTTCGTGCTGTAGCAGAATAGGATGTCAAGTGTCTTGAGACATGGTAGTGTTACTGAATCTGGCATGAGGTACTGCAATCTTGGGCAATCCTCTAAGTGCAGATGCTCTAGTGAACTGAAGGCAGAAGAACCGTTGAAGAACACGTTTAGACTTTTGAGATTACCTAACCCACATAGACAACACAAAGGCACATATATGATGGGTTAGTTCATAAAGCATAATTGACAAAGCTTACCATACCACCCAATACCATGTGGCACATTCTTCATGCTTCATGTGTTGACCAAACTTGAATCTATTCTTCACTCTTTGTATTGGTCAACCTTGTATCTTCTCATGCTCTATCATAATATCTTGAGGTATATAGAGAACTCTTCATTTGATTGTATGCTCTAAATCTTAGTCAACCATAGCTCAACTCATGAGACTATCATGACACCGACTTAGAGCCATATATTGAATCCTTCTCTTTATGTCAAACACTCAAGATCTTGATGCCAATTCTCAATATATATCTCTACCTTCATGGCATCCATACTTGAATCCAACACATGGACTACAAGCAATACCTATGGAATATTCCTTCATATAAACTCAATTAAAACATTAGTCCATAGGGGTTGTCATTAATTACCAAAACCACACATATGGGCAATGTACCCTTACAATCTCCCCCATTTTGGTAATTGATGACAACCACAACAAGAGGGTTTATATAATGAATATTAGAAACAAGTATGCAACTTATCTGAGAATAAGTTGAATACAAGAGGTTGTATTTGATATGGTCAAGTAACACAAAGCTACTAGCCCATATCAAAACCAGTTCTACTCACACAACTACAACTAATGCAAGGGATATGAGTAGAACCAACAAATACAGAGCAAACTCCCCCACAATGTATGCACGTGTGATGAACTTGAATTTCATTGCACACATTGTCAAGATTAAGTTTTGGGAGAGTTTTCACTATATATATACAACCATGCAAGACATAATAAATATGGAATGCATGAGAGGCAAAACACTTAAGCACAAACCAAACTTAAGTATAAAACCATTCCCTTAAACCCTCTAAACTTCTCCCCCATTGGCAACAAGTGCCAAAATGGGTGAAAATTTTAGAAAGCCAATATAGTATGAGTTCCTCCCCAAGGTGTGCATTTCTCATAATATGAGTGGAATCAAAATGCACATATCCAATGACGAATACTTGAAGGAAGTCAAACTATATTGAGGATCAAAGATTGCACAAAGATAACATGGTGAGGAAAGCTTTAACGAATAAAGCAAGCAATCAAAGATCCAATTGGACCAAAAGAAGATATCATGATAAGAGAGATATAGTGCTGTAAATGAAATAAGGAAGCTCCCTAAGGTTCATACATAATTTAGAATATTTGAATACAATATGCACAAACATGGAATCCTCACTCCCTCCATACCATGTAGAACACAATCAATATAAACAGAGCGATTATCAAGAAAATCTTTAGTCCAACACAATTTGTGAGATATGAGTGCATAAATATGCAATAAAGCTAAACCAAGCACTCATAGATCATATTCTTACCAAACCCATTGAAACTAAAAGAATAGAAAGATGGTTGGCAAAGAAAGAGGATATCAAGGTGATGGATTAACTCTCTCGTGTATATAAGTTTCTAAAGTGGACATGGTGGTCCATAAAGAAACATGCACACCCAAGAGGCTAATAAAAATGAATAAGACATGATATCCGAAATGAAGTCACAAGATATACCAAAAGGATTTCTGCTTAAAAGCATATATAGCCTATGGCTCCATTATTCACTTATGGTATATTAATGAACTTCAACCAAGAAAATCTCAAAAACATCACAACTAAAAATAAGGGAACTAGAGCTAGTTGGGATATTTTTGAGAAAGGCAACAAGTATCATAAAGGGATTCATCTTGCAGATGCATCAATATAACACATAAGAGCTCTTTGAGGAATTGATATGCAATAAATTGCTAAAAGGCATATTTGGGATAGGTGAATCATAAACATGATTTATGTATATATATTCCCCATTGTATGCATCTTCTCAAAATTACTCAAATATGCAACAAGAAGTTTTATTTAAAAGGACTTTTTGCAAGAACCACAAATTTTGCAAATAAAGAATTTCATGCCAAGATGCAACCTACAAGAGGTTGGATGCTATATGAGTATGCATGAATGAGATACTTGTTACCGAGATAGCAATGGTATGATGTAGTAGATAAGAGTTCATTGATCATCCTAGCTTGGCTCCAATTATCATATGGTGAGGACACATTCCTTATAAATGAGACAAGACTCCATTGCATCTCCAATGTACCTAAAACAACATTCAAGTACATCTTGGTCCCCAAACTGATTGGGTCCGAAGTGGTTAGACTAACCACAATACATAGGACACACTCCATATAAATATGTGCATATTTGTAGATGAAATTTGAATTTCATGCACATCTTAGCCATTTAGGATTCTATGGAGTATACCCTATATAATGGATCAAACAAAGCATAGTAAGGTATAGGATATACATTTAGTAAACATACATGCACAAGATCCAAAGAAGCAAATCAACACATGATTTATGCAACAAAGTTCATCAAAAGAACTAAAAACTATTGAGCATAAAAGATGGATAAAGCCACACATGCTCAAAGATTTATCTCATTCAAGCAAATAAAATATGTAAGAAGGAATGAGATAACACACTCCCAAAAGAGCAAGATTCCAAGAAACAAACCAAATTCTCCATACTTTTCACAATGGCACCAAGTATCGAAAAGAAAAGGTTTGTCTTCCATCAAGGTAAACTTGATAGGAATTAAAAACATTTTCAAAGAATCAAGGAAGACAATGGGAGACACAAAGATTTCTTGGAAAGAAAATAAGGCAATAAAAAGCAATCCAATGTGACGATGATCTATAGATGCTACCACATATAAGGTTATCAATTGTCAAAGACAATGAAAATATTGGAAGTAATTCCGGTGGTATATTGCAAGGGTATTTGAAGATCAACTCACAATAAAAGGCATAGGATAAAGATATAAGATTAAGCACTATGCACGGATAAAGTTTCTTGATAACTTCAACTAGTCACACAATCACGCACAACAATGATTGAAAAACTTGAAGCAAAAGGTTTCCCAAATAGGATATATAGATATGTATTTCAGGAAAACCGCACCAAGAATTTCTTACTCAAACAAGAACCCATAAGATGAGCAATAAAGGCTTTTTAATAAAAGTGGAGCTTGTTTGAGCAAACATGCCACCTAGGAATAAGATAATTAAGAATATCAACTCTAAGTGGCAAAACCTCATATGTTCACATTTCCTAGGTTTGTAATATACAAAAAGCATATTACTCCCCATAATGTGATATACATTTGTTTTCAACAAGGGGAAATAATTTTAGACAAGTGTCATTTTGAAGAAGAGTTGAGACGAGGTGTTTCGGTCACGGGACCGGTTGCAGCCGACTCCACGACCGAAACATTCCGGTCCCAGAGTTGGTGACAGAAGTTCCTGCCGAGTCTACGACCGAAAAATTTCGGTCACAGAATCGGTAGGAACTAGGTCAGACCGGAACGGGGACCGAAACAGTATAGGTACATACAAAGTCTCAAAAATTCTCAAAATGATCTCAGAACTTGCATAAAATTACTCAAGCATGTATGGGGAGGTTATGAATTGAAGTGGTTAACCTCCCATGGCAATGTACTCTAAAACTAGCCCTAGTTCTTATGAACCTCATATATGGAGAAACTTGAGGCAACTAAAATTCAACTAGAGATAATTAATGGTCAGTTAGAATTTGAATTTCTCATGAGTATGGCACAACACATAGTGACTAGATAATCTTGCAATATCAATACTAAGTGGTAGTACTCATGTATACACATTTTAAAGAAAGAAATATGCCAAGGCATATCACTCCCCCAAAATGGGATGAACCATTAATCACTCAAAAAGAGCCAAATAAGATATCATCAAGATGCATTAGGCTCAAGGCAAATACACACAAGTAAATGATGTCCCAAACAAACATACTTGAATACACAAGATAAGCATGTAAGGCACAACACATACAAACACATACTTGGTACAAAACCAAAGCATGCAAAGGGGCAAGTAACTTACAATTAATATGAAGAGGTCAAGTACAAGTTACCGCAAAGAGGCACATTGGTTATAAGATAGGGAGATGATAATCCATATGACTTGGCTTGGTCAAATATAATATACGAAGATCCCTTAATTCTTCATGAGGTAGCCAAGTCTCCAATGCCCTCCACAAACACCTATTGATCAAGTTTCAGCTTGTTGGTCCCCAACCAAGTTGGGTCCTAAGAGGTTAGTCACAATAGGCTTGGCAACCCAAATGGTTCTTTTCTTGAAACCACTTTGAGTTCCAATAAACCTGGCAAACACATTGCCATCATTATCCTTCCCAAGAGAATAATCATCATTAACAATTATAAGGTTAGATAAGGTACCATTTAAACATGAAGAAGCAAGGTGCCCCCTTCTCACGACATATGTAGCAAGTGTTCCCCTTTTTCTTCTTTATTGATTTCTTTACTTGGGGAACATTACCTTGATTCTTCTTGGGAAGTGGCCTATCTTCAACTTGAAGTTGAGCTTGTGATTGGCCTTGACCTTGAGGCCGCTTCCCTTGTTTCTTCTCACTCAAGTGCTTCTTCTTCAATGGGCAAGATCTAACATGATGCCCTTCAACCTTGCACTTGAAGCAAATAATCTTGGCCGGATCCTTGACTTTGTCTTGGCCCTTCTTCTTGTTGCTCTTGGACTTGTTCTTGTTATTGGAGATGAATCCAAGTCCACTTTTGTCATTAGGGGATTTTTGCACACTTAAAATATTATCGAGTGTGGATTTCCCTTCATGGCCTTTTTCCAAGTCTTTCTTCAAAGAATAGACTTGGGCCTTGAGCTCTTCGATTTCCTCTACATGGTTAGTAGAAATGCAAGTACTAGAGGAAGTAGAAGCTTCATTGTTAGAGCAACAAGGCAAAGCAAGTAATCCAACACAAGGTGTATCAATAGTATGACTAGATGGATTACTAGGACTAGCACATGGCAATATAGCATTTTGAGTAGAAGTAGTGCTAATGTCCAAATGAGGCTCACAAGATGTTATCTTAGTGATACTTGCCTCATGAGCTAACTTAAGCCCATCATAGGAGATTAGAAGATCATCATAGGAGCCCGAGAGCTTTTCATGACTTTCTTCCAATTTCCTATAATTGCTAGTTAGCAACTCAATTTGAGCCCTTAGCTCAACATTCTCCTTTAAGGTAGATGCTTCACAAGAAGTAGAGTTAGTAGCACAAGCATCAATAATATGTTTTTCTTTTTCAAGTTCAAAGGTGTCCATTTGTTGCTTAAGACCATTGTTTATGCACCTTTCATCTTTCAGCTCTTGTCTAAGGAGATTGAATCTCCGTTTCTCATTTTCAATATGAGATTCCAACTCCTCAATGGATTCATCCCTTTCATTGAGGGAGTCCATCAAGAACTCGAATTTGACAAGAGCATCACCACGAAGAGTGCATCTAACTTTAAAAAGTCCTTTAAGCACAGCATGATCATCATCATCACTCTCATCATTAGAAGATGTGTTGGGATTCAAAGTAGGAGTTACCTTTGATCCTTTTGCCATAAGGCACATGTGCATACCGGAGGATGAAGATGAAGATATTCTTGAATCTTCATTCATGAGAGTCTCTTGCCACATAGAGTGTTCAGTTTCCTCTACATTGTTAGACAACAAGCAACTAGAGGAAATAGAAGAATTTTGTTCATGGCAAGAAGACATAGCAAGCATATCATCATTGGATATATGTACGCAATTTATACATGATATGCAAGGACTATCAACACAAGTATGTAAGGCATTTTCAGTGCTAGATGTGTTTAAGTCCAAAGAAGAAACATTGCAATGGGATAGAAATGAAGAATCGTCACTATTTAGCACAAAATCAACATTGCAATTTTCCTCACCACTCACCATATGATTACCTTGTGTCTTGCCACACATTGGTGAAGTGGATGATGATGTGAACTCATCATGGCCGGAGGTGGAAGCAACTTGGAGCTCTTCATGATATGAAGGGGAAGAGAGCTCCTCGGAGATACCACCAACCTTATGATCCATGGACCCGCCAAATGCTCCTCTAATCTTGGTCCAAATATCATGAGAGGTCTTGCACTTGATTTCTCTCAAGAACAAACCAAATTCTGGGCTCAAAGAGAATAAAATCACATTAAAAACTTGAGCTTCAAGATGTAAATTTTTCTCATCCTCTAAAGATAGATTTTGAGGATCCATCGGAGGAGAAAAACCTACATCTAGAAATCTCTCTATATTTGGACACAAGGTCCTAAGATTACAAAGCATGCGATTTCTCCACAAATGATAATTTGTGCCATCAAAGATAATTGTGTCATTGTGCACTATATTACTAGCCGACATCTTTACTCTCAAGGCGGTGAAGCCTAAAACAAGGAGAGACCTTGCTCTGATACCAATTGAAAGGACGAGATGTCGCCTAGAGGGGGGGGGGTGAATAGGCGTTTCAAAAACTCTTACGGTTTTGGCTTGTAAGAATGCGGAATTAAACTAATGTTTATTCTACAAGCACAAAACCTAAATATGCTAGGCTCAACTAAGTGCAACAACAACAACAACAACTAGAGCTAAGCAAGATAGGCACAAGATATGTATGAACAACAAGTGATAGCAATATATATATATGAACTTCAAGCTCGATGGCTATCACAAGGAAAGTAAACTCGGGTATAGAAATAACCGAGGCACGCGGAGACGAAGATGTATTCCCGTGTTCCCTTCCTTTGCAAGAAGGTACGTCACGTTGGAGAGGTGTGGGATCCCACGAAGGATTTCCCAAGCGCCACGAAGGCTCACCTTCTTCTTCGAGCCAATTCCACGAAGGATAATGGCCCTTTCCTTATGGCTAGCTTTTTCTCCACTCCGGAGATGGCAAGCTCCAAAACCACTTCACAAGCTCCACGAAGGAGAAGCCCGGGCCACTTCACAATCTTCCACGAAGAGGTCACCGGGACACCCACCAAGCCAACTAGGAGGTCACCCTCCAAGAGTAACAAGCTCACGGTCTCTCACTCGAACTAATCGTGGTGGAGAGCTCAACACTATGCAATGATGCAAAGCAAGAACACCAAAGGTGTTCAAATCCCTCACACTCAAATCCCACCAAAGCAACAAATGCTAGGATGAAATTAGAGAGGAAGAACAATGGGGAAAGTCAACAAATGACTCCAAGATCTAGATCCAATGGGTTCCCTTCACTTAGAGGAGAAATGGATTGGTGGGGATTGTAGATCTAGATCTCCTCTCTCAAATCCCTCAAGAATGGGCAAGAATCATGGGGGGAATCAAGAGATAGAGCAAGTTCTTCAAAGGCAACAATGGAGGAGAGAGAATGGAAGAACTAACTCAGCTCAAGGAGGGAGAAGGGGTATTTATAGTGTGGGGAGAAAAACTAGCCGTTTTTCTGAATCTCGGCGGGAGTTTCGGTCGTAAGTGATTCCTACCGGAATTCAGACCGGACCATTTCGGTCGTGGAACCGGTTCAACCGAGACTGGCACCGGAAACACAGTCAGATTCCGGTCGTGGAACCGGTCAGCCGAGTTCACCACCAAAACCATCCCGAAAACACATTTCGGTCCGCATCGGTGGGAAAACCGGCTGCATCTGAAACCGTTTCGGTGCCAGAACCGGTCCGACCGGTTTCACGACCGAAACTGGCAGACAGGAAAAAAGGTCTTACGAAAACAGTGATATCTTTTGCATCCGGACTCCGTTTTTGATGAACTTGGGCTCGTTGGAATCACAACAACAAGCCCTACATTATTATGCATAGAAACATCATTGTCCACCCACAGAGAAAGAACACAAAGATGAAAGGTTTGACCTATCTATAAAAGACACACCGGTAAAACCTCCAAACTCGAAAACGCAATAGAAGATTCATACGGATTCCGTTTTCAATGAACTTGGGCTTGTTGTACAGCTAGCAACAAGCTCAAGAACCTCACATAGAGAAACACCAAGAAGAAATAGGGATATGCAAAATATGCAAAGGATTGAGCTCCCTAAGACGATGTGATCAAGTTACCCAACCGAAAGCCCCTCTTGATAGTGCGGCTATCTATCCTATAACCCGGTCTCCCAACAACCACCTTGAGACCGGTAAAAGGAAAACCTAGCAAGGCCATACCTTTGCCTTGCGCATCCCGCTTGATCTTGATGACAACGCTTCAAGTTCCATCAAGCCGGAATGCATCACTGCTTGATCATTTTTGCTTCGTGAAGACTCATGATTTGCTCCCCCATACGCCACTATGGGATAGCTTCATTAAGCACATCTTCACATGTCCATTATCACCAAATGGACGGCAAGCTTCAAGCATATGATCCTCTTGAGATGCCCATCTTGAACTTGCCCAAATCAACCTTGATGATGATCACCACTTGATCTCATCCTCTCATGGGCTATATTAAATCTCCCTTTTGATGCACGCCCATGGAAAGATACCTAACCCACATAGACAACACAAAGGCACATATATGATGGGTTAGTTCATAAAGCATATTTGACAAAGCTTACCATACCACATGACTTCATGTGGCACATTCTTCATGCTTCATGTGTTGACCAAACTTGAATCTATTCTTCACTCTTTGTATTGGTCAACCTTGTATCTTCTCATGCTCTATCATAATATCTTGAGGTATATAGAGAACTCTTCATTTGATTGTATGCTCTAAATCTTAGTCAACCATAGCTCAACTCATGAGACTATCATGACACCAACTTAGAGCCATATCTTGAATCCTTCTCTTTATGTCAAACACTCAAGATCTTGATGCCAATTCTCAATATATATCGCTACCTTCATGGCATCCATACTTGAATCCAACACATGGACTACAAGCAATACCTATGGAATATTCCTTCATATAAACTCAATTAAAACATTAGTCCATAGGGGTTGTCATTAATAGTAAACGGTGGTCAAGCACAGTCGGGACCGTCCGCGTCCTTCGCCACTGGTGACGGCAATCCCGCCGTCGCGTCGTTGCGGCAGGGCACGGGCGGTCGAACGGCCATGTCTGGCAGGGTTCTGGGGGTGAGGTGAGGGCTCGGGCAGGCGCTGATGGCAAGACGAGGTCGACTTCGTCGGGAACGCGCGCGGCATCCTCGCGCACGATGACGTCCCTGATTGGCATGGGCATGGCTTGGACGGTGGTTTCCTCCGCGTCAACGCGTCCAGGGTGAGCACGAGCAGGTTCAGCAGAGTGAGGGGGAGTAGAAAGACATGCTGGGAAATGCTATGAGCGAGTGTGACATGGTGAGGAAATGGAGGTGGCCAAGTGGGGTGGCATGGGCATGCCATGGTTGTCAAGGGGAAAAGAGAGGGTGGCAGAGGGGTGGCACTGATGCAGAGGGGGTGCAGGGGTTGCAGTGAGGGCAGAGGGGGCAAGAGTTAGGCCTTAGTCTACTGTTGCAAACAAGTGGATGATTGTTTAATTTATGCCTGCAGGGTGTTTGAGAAAATGGCCGCAAGAAAATTTAGTTTGAAATTTGAAGAATTCTTTTTCCAGTGAGTTGAGTAAGGTCTGGATGATCACTGTGTAGCACTGGTTTGCAAAGGAAAGGTGGTTTGGTTGAGATTCAAAAGAGAGGTGATCTTAATTCTGTTTTAACATTGCCACTTTGGATGCTCATTATAAGGTTTTGAAAATACTTCTGCAAGGTTGGCAAACTCCAAAGTGATCACCTTGATGTGTTCTTGCAAACCATGCAAAAAGTTCAGAAGGTTTAGTTTAGAAAAGATTTAGCATGGGTGCTCAAAGTGGGCATCAGGATAATTTGGTCAAAATTGACCATTACCATACATGCCTTTATTTTTATTTTTCCTTTTCATTGCTTTGTTTTTTCTTTGATCCAAACCTTATTGTTTTGGGTTCGAAGTCATTTCCCACACTTCAAACAAACATTCACTCATAAATAAATCATTCATGCATTTTTTTGTTGACTCTAAATTTTGGACAAATGGAAATTGATAGATTTTCCATTAATAAATTTTAGGGTGTTACAAACCTTCCCCCCTTAAACAAAATCTTGTCCCGAGATTTAGAGAAAACTAGGAACTAAAGAGATCGGGAAATTCAGTCCTAATGTAATCTTCTCGCTCCCAAGTGGCTTCTTCAGTATGGTTGCTCCACTGAATCTTCAGAAACTTGATACTTCTGGTTCGGGTGGTTCTGAAGGCTTCTTCCAGGATACGGATGGGTACTTCACGATAGGTCAAATCTTTGTTGATATCCACATATCTGTGATCAATGTTTTTGAAAACTTCTGTCTTCTCAGGAACTTCCAAACATTTCCGAAGTAACGAGATGTGAAACACATCATGCACAGCTGACATTTCCTCGGGCAGTTCCAGTTGATAAGATACTTCTCCTCGGCGACTTAAAACTTTGAAGGGTCCAACATATCTAGGTGCAAGCTTTCCTCTGAGTTGTAATCTCTGCATTCCTTTGAGGGGTGATACTTTCTGATACACAAAGTCTCCGATATTGAAAGTCAATTCTCGGCGTCTCTTGTCGGCATAACTCTTCTGTCTGGATTGGGCAGTCTTGAGGTGTTCACGGATCTTGTGAACCTTCTCTTCGGCTTCTCGTAGAATGTCTGGCCCAAATATTTGACTATCTCCGACTTCCGACCAGTTCAGAGGGGTACGGAACTTCCTTCCATACAATACTTCAAATGGGACCATTTGCAAACTTGCTTGATAACTGTTGTTGTATGAGAATTCTGCGAAAGGTAGACAGTCTTCCCATTTAGATCCATATTCCAGCACACAGGCTCTCAACATATCCTCTAGGATCTTGTAATACCCCGTAGTTTAGAGAGTACCTAAAGTCACAATTTATACCTGGAGCAACTGTGGAGAAAGATGTGTTATCAAGAGGATTGACATCTTAGGGCCAACCATTCAGATGGTGGACATACCATGTATTATTCGGGAAACTGTTAGAAATCTGGTAATAGCATCCCTTTACTAGAGGACAATATTAGGAATTCACAATATGGCTGATATACCACGTATTCTTCATGAGACCTTTAGGCAGGAATACTGGAAGTTGAGCAGAAATGTGAGTTACGAAGCTTGATTGAATGGAGACAACCGAATAAAGTTTGACTGACACACGGTTATAACGGAGGAAGTATTAGGAAATTCCAAGGGGGAGAGTGAACAAGTGTATTGGATCGTACTTGGTTTAGGACAACATGAAGTTTGGAAGAAAAACTTAGACGGAGATAGTGTTAAACTTTATCAATGCTCTAGAAGTTCCTCGAAAGGATGAGCATTGTTGGAAATAGTAACCAGGTTCTAAAGCCACAGAGGGAGTTTAGATTTGGAGGGTGAAAGTCACAAGGAATCCAGTGGTCATAGGAACTATGACTAGAGGATCTAAATGAGATGGAATAAAAGGAACTAAAATTCAAGGATGAGAAAGTATACCGTATCAATACAAGGATATGAGGAGATAGACATCGAAAGGATTGTTCACCCTGGTTATAAGTGCTGGGAGGAGTGCTGGGAGGAGTACCCATAAGATAGTGTATTCATGGATGGATGGATTACTTGTGTCTAATCCATTTGGAGGAAGTAAATTACTTAGGAAGCATTATGTTCTATATAGCCCAGTAAGGACAGTTATCTAAGAGGTTCTGGAGCTTAGGCGATGAGCTTACCATTAGAAGAAAAGTCCCTTTAGTGTCCTAATTATAAGGAAGTGTACCAATGAGCATATCTAAAGATCTTATAAGGGTATAGAAAAGGATCTTCGACAGAGGACTATAAAGGTAGGGTAATGCAAGGAGTTTGAATTGGATGATTCGAGAGACATGAAGGAGTAGTAAGAACATTGGAATGTATCAAATAGTCGATGAAAGTTGACGGATGGATTGTATTGATCAATGGAGGATGCAGGAGAAGTATGTTGGACAAGCGATCATCAAGATTTGCATCCACTTCCGCAAGGAATTTGAGAGAATCAATATCAGCAGAAGTTCATTCTACTTATCTCTACGTGAGAGGAGTCAAAACTTCGGGACGAAGTTTAGTTTAAGGGGGAGGGGATGTAATACCCCGTAGTTTAGAGAGTAGAAAGGGTAGAAATAGAATTTGTGCATTCGCATAGCACGCATCTAAAGATGCGGGAAATTTTCGCGCTTTTGATTAAAAGAGATAAAGTGATCGATGTTTCACTTGACTCGATGAATTAGGGTTTAGATCATCCTGTTGAGTGCAATAAACTTCGATATGATCTTTATACTTAACCTAATTGAAATCACAATCACAATAAATTAGTTATCGCTCGACAGACTAATTGGTCAAATTAGTCGATTGTCGAGGTGCGAGGATATTAGACATGACCTTTCCCAATTCTCAACACTTTTGAACACAATTAAATAATATGAAAGGATATAATTCAAATCAATTGAACACTCATCATTCTACATCATTCTTTATCCATTATCATCTTATTACACATTCCCATCAATATCATCACATAAGAATTAAGTGCTCATCTCAAATCATAAATTCATCCAAATTGAATTATCATGTCATCATCTTATCTTTACACACATTCAATACATTATCAAATCCATATCTCACAATCTTAAATATCTTTCCATAAACCTTTAGAATCATAATGTCCAAAGTCCAATGAAATACAAACATGATCTTATTCAAATCTTACAAGTTCCCATATTGAAAGAATATTACATAAATAAATACCCCACGATTACCACTTCAAATATAAATGTCCAATTGGATACAATAAATCAAATGGGATCATATACAAACTTTACCAATTAAAAGAGAAATGGATATTACAACATTTATAGAAATGAGTACAAATCTCTAAAGAATAAATATAACATTGCAAAAAGAGGGAATTAAATCCCTAAACTAAATCTTGATCTTCTCAACGTATCCGGGTCTTCTTATCTCCCAATCTTTTCGAATGCTTTCCCTGCAAAACAAAGCAAGACAGAGAAGAAGAAAGAAAGAAAGCAGGAAGCTGCTCCTATCCAAGTCTCTAGAAATTGTGTGAAATTCATAGGTTTTGTGCTATGTAAAATAAATTTGGTAGCAAGACTGGCCACCTTGTTAGCAAATTATTTTTACTTACATGAAGCAATTGAAATTCATCTAAATATAACAAAGACAAAAGAAAGGTTTCCACTAATTAAAATGTTTTCCTTCACCACAAGGGTGAGGCAATTGGTTTTGGAACTTAACTAATTGATATTAGGAACTTGTCCTAATATCCAATTGATGACTAGAGGGATCAACTTTATCTTAGGCAACAATAGGGTCTTATGGATCAAATTGGATCATTAAAGGCAACATAGATCAACTAGGCAACAAGAAGGCAACAAGGGACATGATCCATTTGAGCAAGATACAAAGGCAACAAGGGACAAGAGGCAACATTGATCCATTCATCAAGAAGGCAGCTAGTCAATCTCTCTAAATCTAGTCAAGTTCCTAATAAAAAGAAAGCCCACATCTTAATATCTCTCCAATGGAATTAATTCCCAAGGAAGAAAATCAGCCAAATGATGAAGCCCACAAATCTGAAATTGCAAAGCCACTTGATCATCACCACCCATATAATTCAAAGCCCACATAAGAGAATCAGCCCACAAGCCCATCTAGTGACAAAAGCCACTTGGCATGCCCAAAAATAAATCCTACAAGAGGATAATACCAAAGATGAGAGGGATAAGCATGCCACATAGGAGAGTTATCCACAAGCAAAATATCTAGCTCAACTTGAACCTCAAGTAATGTCCATGCATGAGAGCTTGACAACAAGTAGCTTATTCATCCATGCAAAGCAAGAGTCACCACTTGAGGTGTCAACCTGTGATGAAAAGCAATCCCCTATAAAAGAACATGACCATCACACAAATTGACCAGCAGTACACACAAAGCAACCAGCCGAACCAGCAACTTTGCCCAATAAATTATTTTCTACCAGCACATATCTAGCAATTCAAACAAAGCACCAGCCGTACCTCACCACATCAAACACTACACAAATATCAGCAAGAGCATCACAAACACATTCCCAGGAAACAATCAGCTTTACCACATGTGTCTCACATCAGCTCAATTACACCAGAAGCTAAACATATTTCCCCCAGATCAGTCAAGAACACCAAGAACACCACCAAACCATGCCCAATCTTTAGAACAACTAGGAAATAGGTCAAGCAGCGAGGAGGAGCAGGCTAGCCACAAGACGCAGGTTATCATCATTTTCCAGAAGACCAAGCTTCTCTCCAACAGCAGGTTACTAGGATCAAGAGCATTTAGATGAGAGGGAAGAGAGGAGAGGGGTACAGCAGCTACTCTCTTTGGGAGAGGGAGGAGATATTTCCCTCAGTTTGGCATAGGGATGCTATGCTTAAACATCATGGGGGGCAATAAAATCTTATGCTAGCCTCTGTTCTTATCAAATAAAGGCCTCAGCCTTTGCATCATTGGCAGGGCCCAGAACATCAAGCACAAGATCTGTTCTTATCATTTAAATAGCCAACTCTGTCCAGGAATACATCTCTTAAATCATTTCAGCAACACTAAAATCACTAGATCATGATAGGCATGGATCTAAACACTGTGCACACTCCTAAGAGGCACCACAGTGACTAAATCATGCTTAAATTGCAAACAAGCAAGCTACAGATTCAACACAGGGAGGTAAACATGCTAAGTCAATAAGCAAGCAAAAGCCAGGAACTAAAGGCACCTTAAAGCAGCAAATACAAGCATGCAGGGTATTTGTTTTTATTCAAAGTATACACTGATGCACATAATCTACACATATTTCAGGTCTAATAAACCAGTAAGCTAATAAGCCAAGCCAACAAGCTAAAATATTTCCAAATAGCAACTATCAGATGAGTGAATCATCCAAAACTCAAGCTTAACACATATGAATAAATAACTAGTCCAATCGAAGATTTCTTCAGTTAATTCGACGAACAGTGAGGAACACCGCAAGCACAGCACGAGCACAAGCATCAGTTCATCACCAGGATGAACTAGAGCAACAGCACATCACCACTAATCACCACAATTCATCGACACGATGGCCGGTCCCAGAAGAAGAACTCACCTGGTTGATTTGTAGCCGAGGCAGAGCAAGGGGAGCTGGAGTAGGTGTAGTCGAGGAGGCGTAGCAGCAGTACATCATCGAGGTTGCAGTGGCGGCACCACTGCCGTCCCGTCGGCGACAGCAACACCCCAGCACCACACCACCATCGTCGCAGCAGTAGCACCACAGCCGCACCAGCACCACACCATTACCCGACCGGCGACGCCGGGGTTGCATCCATCTGAGAGCCATCCCGCCGGCGTCGGGGTTGAGGTAGGCAACATAGAGGCGAGGTCGAGCCGTGCTCGTGGAGGAGAAGAGACAGGGCTCAATGGTGTCGGAGCAGGCGACCAGGAGCTCGAGGGAGAGTAGGTTGAGGCATGTTCGGCGAGGAGATAGCAGGGGTGGCGGTGATGGAAGCTGGCGGAGGAGATCGAGTCAACGGAGCCGAAGGCTAGCAACACAGCTAGGGTTCCGCGGACGTGGGAACGGGCGCATGCGTGTGAGAGCTAGGGGGCTTCGTGGCGGCGGGGAACTGGAGGAGGAGAACCGGGCGGAGACGCGCCGGGGAGAAGCGGCGCCGGAGCCAGCCGGCGACGGTCGGAATCGAGGGAGGCGACGGCGGCATCACAACAAAGGAGAAGGGGATCGAGCGGAGGACGAGAGAGAGGAGAGAGCAAGAGAAGGGAGTAGGGCTCGGTCGGGTAGTTGACCCGAGCCAGTTTGACTTCGTTCAACCAAGTTGGACCAAGGGCATTTTAGTCATTCCACAAATCAAATTCCAATTCAAAAATAAAAATGCAAATCAATACCTAAAAATAAATTAAAAAGAGGGTTTCAACTCAAAATTTTATAAGGATTTCAAATATGATTTTTATTTCATTTATTGAAAAAGTTTTCTTGAATGAAAAATTCAAAAATCCTTAAGTGGATATGATTTGAATTAATTCCAAATTTAAGTTTTGAAAATATTTTCTTAGGTGAATAATTCAAAGATCCTTTAGTGGACGTGAATTGAATTATCTACAAAAATTCAAGGATCCTTAAGTGGAAATGAATTGAACTATTTTCAAAAACAATTATTTTTCTAAAAGAAAAACAATTTGAGTAATAAGCTCAAAGTATATATTTTGAACTTTATTGCATACTATAAATGACTGTCCTGTAACTCATCCTAGGTAAAACACACAAAGAAGAATCCATCTAAAATCATTCACCCTTGTGTTGATAATATTTTAAAGTTCGTCAAGTAAATAAAATTTGAATAAATAATTACTTCTTGATGTTAATGAAATGTTTTCTTAAAGGCATTAAAATTGATAACTTAAAATTGCAAATCTTGTTTTTCTAGAAAAGAGAAAAGTATTTACTTGAATAAAATAAATTCTTTACCTCAATAAAAGTGGTAAACACTTAATTCTAGATATCATAATAATTCAAAGTAATTTAACCAACCCACAAATTATAAACACTAACTAATCCTTAACCCCTAAAATCACTTCAGTTATCAAAGTATCAAGTAAAACAAAGCTTACACTTGTGAGCTTGGGTATTTTTGGGGATTTTACGATGCATCTCATATCTATGCATAATAGCATCTTGACAGTGTTCCAGTAGTCCTTACCAGGATTACATTGCTATTTTCAGATCTCGGGGTTTTACCGCAAACCCTAGAACCCCGAAGGACATGAATTGCCACCTTTATCATAGGCAAGTTCATTCTTGCATACCGTTTGATGTATTTTTACCAAAGTACTTGCAAAGTTACTTATACGTTCCTTTCACTTGCATCAAAAATAAAAAGTATTTTCGAATGATGTGGTATATACTATTGGTTGGCGGTGGAACAATGGTAAGATGAATAGGTATGGTGTTCCATCGTATGGGAAGGTATATATCCTTAGGAACTAATAACCCCTGTTCCAGTGATCCTTTCGCCGTAGTAAAAGCATCAACCAACGGACTTTGTATGGGCGGGGTCAGTCAGAGGCTTCTTTTCTCATCCGCATATCCTCGGCAGGCCTACACCGGGTTGGGTCGTTGCGGCGGCCAACAGCGTGGAAGCGCGTGCTCTTCCTGCCCGACAGGGTAATTGGTGGGGAAGCTCGGGAGGGGTGATGGGTATGCGTGGAACATGATTCCCCTACCGCATCATAAATGGGCGGATGTGTGTTGATTTGGGAGAAGCTCCACATGACTGGATGTCCTGAGTCTTGGCTATAACACTCATGGAGTGTAAAGAGAGCATATATAAGGCCAGGCAACTGTTGGGTAAAGTGATGCAACTCTGCAGAGTCAAACAACAAATTTGTGATTTCACAACCGTGTTCCCGGAATGGAACTACGAGATCGAGGCCGGAATGGAGTCCCATTTGGATTCACAAGACCGGTGGAGGCTGGGACATAGTTTTCAGAATAAAATCTATCCTTTGAAGAAATGTTTACAAAAACTTGCATCTATGCCAAAGACCTGAGGTTTTGGCAGTAGGTAGTGCATGAAACACCTTATCTCTACATATTCTGAACTTGCTGAGTAACGCTGTTACTCACCCCTTCCCATTTGACCCCCTGCTTAGACTTTTGGAGCCATCTGAAGAGATGCGAGATATCCATCATGATGTTGAGGAGATCTTCCACAAGGAATCAAGTCGAGCTGTTGGAGCTTGAAGGAGTTGACCGCTACTTCACCAACGGAAGAATGACGACAACCATGGCAATGGAAGGGCAATGACAGTTGTGTCAATGGCATACACAACAACCACACCATCAATGGAGGAGACAACATCTATTGGAAGAAGGAGTACAAACCTGGATAAAGATGTTCTAGATGGAGTAGATTAGGGCTATGACATTAGTAGTAGTGGATTAGGAATAGAGCTAAAGATAATCTCCAGCTTAGTGATACGAATTGGATCTTTTCTGATTTCATTTGTATGAGACTTGCTTTGATATAAAGGAGGTTCTCAAGATTTTGTATTGAATATTGTTGTAATCCTATAGTGTTACCTTGGACCTGCTATGTTTCTGTTGTACTACTCTGAGGGATGTAATATTCACGGATAAGTCCTTCTGTGAGTGTTATGTCAACGACTTGCGCACTACAACATGCAGTGGTGTGCTGGGTCACCGCAGATGGTATCAGAGCAAAAGCGATCTTAGGTTTAAAACCCTTTTAGGAGACTTGTAGGTTGGTAAAGACTATAGGAAGTTATTTTATCTAAACTATATCTTTCTATAACTTATGGTGGTTATTCACTTGAGAATAATAACATCATAATTATATAGAGTATTCTTGTCTATTCTTCTATAGGTATAGTACTTATCTATCTTGTATCTTTTTAAAACTGGTATACCATTTGAGAGATTGCCCTATACAATAGCTATACCAAAGAGTGTTATATCCCAAGTCGGTGATATCTATGTGGTATCATTGATAATAACATCCTATGAAGTAGATCCCTATCATGAGGTAATGATGGAGGACGAAGAGAAGAGAAGAGGATGATAATGGTGAGTTGGATATACTAAGCCATGAAAGTTATGGTAAGTATGCCAAGTCCATTGGGATGCATGACCGAAGAGGACTGTCGGACAGTGAGAGACCATTTCACGGAGGTTATGGAGCAGTGCACTTGTCCAAAGTAAAGTAGTATGGTATTCATGTATACCAATAGAACCCACACGAGTGATTGAGAGGTCACAGAAGGCTACACTTGATGAGATGAAGACGTATGGAACTATGCCAAGTTATGTAGACAAAGATCAATGCCAAGAAGACTTAGTTCCTTTTGAACTAAGATGGAGATAGGTATTCTTAGATACTAGGTCAGAGTTACTCAATTGCGAATGGTCAATTGTGGTAAATACTTTGAGTGAAGGATAAACCAGTCCCATAAGACAGTGAGGCAAGAGTTGTTATATAGAATAGGTCTATAAGGTAATATATACCTAACCTGTAGTGTATAGCATCTAAGCCTTGGTACTTGAGATGTTTTTACTCAAAGTACTACCTATTTTACGGGCTTATGTTGCATGAGTAACATATAACTGTATTTGGATCTTATTGGTTCTTATTGGATTTTTGATTGACTAGATCCGGGCATGAAGTTTGAACTTGATGTGCAAATGCATGTTGCAACATTTTGTTCTTTCCTTATGTTACTAGTCTAGAGGGTACATGGGTTAGTATGAGAGCGTTCTGAGTGATCAGAAATTTAAGGCAGCAATGGAAGCTCACGAAGAGAAGGAAACGAAAAGAAGACAGAAGTCAATGAAACCACTGACGGATATGGACCATTTCCACATCATATTAGGATTTGGAGACATATTTTACAAGTATAAGGAAGGATGGAGGAACAAAGTAAGTTTGACTAAGAGTATTACAAGTAGCTGGACAAGGATCTACCAAAGATGATGCAAGGAAAACTACATTAGGGGACATAACCAAGAAGGAAGGTTATGAAGTTTTTACATATCAAGTCATGAAGACTTTTCATGGAATTTCAAATTCAAGGATGAAGAAGGAAAATATGCCAAATATATATGGATTTGTCGTAACTTGGTGGAAGAGGTTATATTTGGAGCAATAAGGAGGTATTGGTACTACTTGGATAGAGTTTGAGAAGAAGTTTAGTCACACTTATGCATCTATGTGTACCATAAGGTTGAAGAGAAAGGAGGCTGAAGGTTGGAAGAACATGGATATTTTAGTTCTTAAAGAATAAACGGGAAGTTGATCATCTATTCTGAGGCATTACTAGAAACGGAAGTGCGGGAATCAACCGCCAAACAGGAGTTCATGATTAGAGATTGGACATCTACAAGCAAATAACTTTGTGTTGGATACACATACAGTTGACAAGGGAGAGTGGTGAGAAAGGCATCAATAAATAAGGTTAAGTCAGCAAGAGAAGAGGGAAGTGAAGTATTGGATGGAAGCATGTTGGTGTTCAAGAGAGGACATATCAACCAGGTAAAGAAGTGAAACTACAAGAGTTCAATGTTCAAGAGAACATCATAACCATGGAGAAGAATCTAATTTGTCGTGGATTGATGATAAGCCAAGAAGGTGGACCCATTTGGAAGAAGTAGTCTCACACATATGATGCCAAAGTACCTAAAGTCACAATTTATACCTGGAGCAACTGTGGAGAAAGATGAGTTATCAAGAGGATTGACATCTAGGGCCAACCATTCAGATGGTGGACATACCATGTATTATTCGGGAAACTGTTAGAAATCTGGTAATAGCATCCCTTTACTGGAGGACAATATTAGGAATTCACAATATGGCTGATATACCACGTATTCTTCATGAGACCTTTAGGCAGGAATACTGGAAGTTGAGCAGAAATGTGAGTTACGAAGCTTGATTGAATGGAGACAACCGAATAAAGTTTGACTGACACACGGTTATAATGGAGGAAGTATTAGGAAATTCCAAGGGGGAGAGTGAACAAGTGTATTGGATCGTACTTGGTTTAGGACAACATGAAGTTTGGAAGAAAAACTTAGACGGAGATAGTGTTAAACTTTATCAATGCTCTAGAAGTTCCTCGAAAGGATGAGCATTGTTGGAAATAGTAACCAGGTTCTAAAGCCACAGAGGGAGTTTAGATTTGGAGGGTGAAAGTCACAAGGAATCCAGTGGTCATAGGAACTATGACTAGAGGATCTAAATGAGATGGAATAAAAGGAACTAAAATTCAAGGATGAGAAAGTATACCGTATCAATACAAGGATATGAGGAGATAGACATCGAAAGGATTGTTCACCCTGGTTATAAGTGCTGGGAGGAGTGCTGGGAGGAGTACCCATAAGATAGTGTATTCATGGATGGATGGATTACTTGTGTCTAATCCATTTGGAGGAAGTAAATTACTTAGGAAGCATTATGTTCTATATAGCCCAGTAAGGACAGTTATCTAAGAGGTTCTGGAGCTTAGGCGATGAGCTTACCATTAGAAGAAAAGTCCCTTTAGTGTCCTAATTATAAGGAAGTGTACCAATGAGCATATCTAAAGATCTTATAAGGGTATAGAAAAGGATCTTCGACAGAGGACTATAAAGGTAGGGTAATGCAAGGAGTTTGAATTGGATGATTCGAGAGACATGAAGGAGTAGTAAGAACATTGGAATGTATCAAATAGTCGATGAAAGTTGACGGATGGATAGTATTGATCAATGGAGGATGCAGGAGAAGTATGTTGGACAAGCGATCATCAAGATTTGCATCCACTTCCGCAAGGAATTTGAGAGAATCAATATCAGCAGAAGTTCATTCTACTTATCTCTACGTGAGAGGAGTCAAAACTTCGGGACGAAGTTTAGTTTAAGGGGGAGAGGATGTAATACCCCGTAGTTTAGAGAGTAGAAAGAGTAGAAATAGAATTTGTGCATTCGCATAGCATGCATCTAAAGATGCGGGAAATTTTCGCGCTTTTGATTAAAAGAGATAATGTGATCGATGTTTCACTTGACTCGATGAATTAGGGTTTAGATCATCCTGTTGAGTGCAATAAACTTCGATATGATCTTTATACTTAACCTAATTGAAATCACAATCACAATAAATTAGTTATCGCTCGACAGACTAATTGGTCAAATTAGTCGATTGTCGAGGTGCGAGGATATTAGACATGACCTTTCCCAATTCTCAACACTTTGAACACAATTAAATAATATGAAAGGATATAATTCAAATCAATTGAACACTCCATCATTCTACATCATTCTTTATCCATTATCATCTTATTACACATTCCCATCAATATCATCACATAAGAATTAAGTGCTCATCTCAAATCATAAATTCATCCAAATTGAATTATCATGTCATCATCTTATCTTTACACACATTCAATACATTATCAAATCCATATCTCACAATCTTAAATATCTTTCCATAAACCTTTAGAATCATAATGTCCAAAGTCCAATGAAATACAAACATGATCTTATTCAAATCTTACAAGTTCCCATATTGAAAGAATATTACATAAATAAATACCCCACGATTACCACTTCAAATATAAATGTCCAATTGGATACAATAAATCAAATGGGATCATATACAAACTTTACCAATTAAAAGAGAAATGGATATTACAACATTTATAGAAATGAGTACAAATCTCTAAAGAATAAATATAACATTGCAAAAGAGGGAAGTAAATCCCTAAACTAAATCTTGATCTTCTCAACGTATCCGGGTCTTCTTATCTCCCAATCTTTTCGAATCCTTTCCCTGCAAACAAAGCAAGACAGAGAAGAAGAAAGAAAGAAAGCAGGAAGCTGCTCCTATCCAAGTCTCTAGAAATTGTGTGAAATTCATAGGTTTTGTGCTATGTAAAATAAATTTGGTAGCAAGACTGGCCACCTTGTTAGCAAATTCTTTTTACTTACATGAAGCAATTGAAATTCATCTAAATATAACAAAGACAAAAGAAAGGTTTCCACTAATTAAAATGTTTGCCTTCACCACAAGGGTGAGGCAATTGGTTTTGGAACTTAACTAATTGATATTAGGAACTTGTCCTAATATCCAATTGATGACTAGAGGGATCAACTTTATCTTAGGCAACAATAGGGTCTTATGGATCAAATTGGATCATTAAAGGCAACATAGATCAACTAGGCAACAAGAAGGCAACAAGGGACATGATCCATTTGAGCAAGATACAAAGGCAACAAGGGACAAGAGGCAACATTGATCCATTCATCAAGAAGGCAGCTAGTCAATCCCTCTAAATCTAGTCAAGTTCCTAATAAAAAGAAAGCCCACATCTTAATATCTCTCCAATGGAATTAATTCCCAAGGAAGAAAATCAGCCAAATGATGAAGCCCACAAATCTGAAATTGCAAAGCCACTTGATCATCACCACCCATATAATTCAAAGCCCACATAAGAGAATCAGCCCACAAGCCCATCTAGTGACAAAAGCCACTTGGCATGCCCAAAAATAAATCCTACAAGAGGATAATACCAAAGATGAGAGGGATAAGCATGCCACATAGGAGAGTTATCCACAAGCAAATATCTAGCTCAACTTGAACCTCAAGTAATGTCCATGCATGAGAGCTTGACAACAAGTAGCTTATTCATCCATGCAAAGCAAGAGTCACCACTTGAGGTGTCAACATGTGATGAAAAGCAATCCCCTATAAAAGAACATGACCATCACACAAATTGACCAGCAGTACACACAAAGCAACCAGCCGAACCAGCAGCTTTGCCCAATAAATTATTTTCTACCAGCACATATCTAGCAATTCAAACAAAGCACCAGCCGTACCTCACCACATCAAACACTACACAAATATCAGCAAGAGCATCACAAACACATTCCCAGGAAACAATCAGCTTTACCACATGTGTCTCACATCAGCTCAATTACACCAGAAGCTAAACATATTTCCCCAGATCAGTCAAGAACACCAAGAACACCACCAAACCATGCCCAATCTTTAGAACAACTAGGAAATAGGTCAAGCAGCGAGGAGGAGCAGGCTAGCCACAAGACGCAGGTTATCATCATTTTCCAGAAGATCAAGCTTCTCTCCAACAGCAGGTTACTAGGATCAAGAGCATTTAGATGAGAGGGAAGAGAGGAGAGGGGTACAGCAGCTACTCTCTTTGGGAGAGGGAGGAGATATTTCCCTCAGTTTGGCATAGGGATGCTATGCTTAACATCATGGGGGGGCAATAAAATCTTATGCTAGCCTCTGTTCTTATCAAATAAAGGCCTCAGCCTTTGCATCATTGGCAGGGCCCAGAACATCAAGCACAGGATCTGTTCTTATCATTTAAATAGCCAACTCTGTCCAGGAATACATCTCTTAAATCATTTCAGCAACACTAAAATCACTAGATCATGATAGGCATGGATCTAAACACTGTGCACACTCCTAAGAGGCACCACAGTGACTAAATCATGCTTAAATTGCAAACAAGCAAGCTACAGATTCAACACAGGGAGGTAAACATGCTAAGTCAATAAGCAAGCAAAAGCCAGGAACTAAAGGCACCTTAAAGCAGCAAATACAAGCATGCAGGGTATTTGTTTTTATTCAAAGTATACACTGATGCACATAATCTACACATATTTCAGGTCTAATAAACCAGTAAGCTAATAAGCCAAGCCAACAAGCTAAAATATTTCCAAATAGCAACTATCAGATGAGTGAATCATCCAAAACTCAAGCTTAACACATATGAATAAATAACTAGTCCAATCGAAGATTTCTTCAGTTAATTCGACGAACAGTGAGGAACACCGCAAGCACAGCACGAGCACAAGCATCAGTTCATCACCAGGATGAACTAGAGCAACAACACATCACACTAATCACCACAATTCATCGACACGATGGCCGGTCCCAGAAGAAGAAACTCACCTGGTTGATTTGTAGCCGAGGCAGAGCAAGGGGAGCTGGAGTAGGTGTAGTCGAGGAGGCGTAGCAGCAGTACATCATCGAGGTTGCAGTGGCGGCACCACTGCCGTCCCGTCGGCGACAGCAACACCCCAGCACCACACCACCATCGTCGCAGCAGTAGCACCACAGCCGCACCAGCACCACACCATTACCCGACCGGCGACGCCGGGGTTGCATCCATCTGAGAGCCATCCCGCCGGCGTCGGGTTGAGGTAGGCAACATAGAGGCGAGGTCGAGCCGTGCTCGTGGAGGAGAAGAGACAGGGCTCAATGGTGTCGGAGCAGGCGACCAGGAGCTCGAGGGAGAGTAGGTTGAGGCATGTTCGGCGAGGAGATAGCAGGGGTGGCGGTGATGGAAGCTGGCGGAGGAGATCGAGTCAACGGAGCCGAAGGCTAGCAACACAGCTAGGGTTCCGCGGACGTGGGAACGGGCGCATGCGTGTGAGAGCTAGGGGGCTTCGTGGCGGCGGGGAACTGGAGGAGGAGAACCGGGCGGAGACGCGCCGGGGAGAAGCGGCGCCGGAGCCAGCCGGCGACGGTCGGAATCGAGGGAGGCGACGGCGGCATCACAACAAAGGAGAAGGGGATCGAGCGGAGGACGAGAGAGAGGAGAGAGCAAGAGAAGGGAGTAGGGCTCGGTCGGGTAGTTGACCCGAGCCAGTTTGACTTCGTTCAACCAAGTTGGACCAAGGGCATTTTAGTCATTCCACAAATCAAATTCCAATTCAAAAATAAAAATGCAAATCAATACCTAAAAATAAATTAAAAAGAGGGTTTCAACTCAAAATTTTATAAGGATTTCAAATATGATTTTTATTTCATTTATTGAAAAAGTTTTCTTGAATGAAAAATTCAAAAATCCTTAAGTGGATATGATTTGAATTAATTCCAAATTTAAGTTTTGAAAATATTTTCTTAGGTGAATAATTCAAAGATCCTTTAGTGGACGTGAATTGAATTATCTACAAAAATTCAAGGATCCTTAAGTGGAAATGAATTGAACTATTTTCAAAACAATTATTTTTCTAAAAGAAAAACAATTTGAGTAATAAGCTCAAAGTATATATTTTGAACTTAATTGCATACTATAAATGACTGTCCTGTAACTCATCCTAGGTAAAACACACAAAGAAGAATCCATCTAAAATCATTCACCCTTGTGTTGATAATATTTTAAAGTTCGTCAAGTAAATAATATTTGAATAAATAATTACTTCTTGATGTTAATGAAATGTTTTCTTAAAGGCATTAAAATTGATACTTAAAATTGCAAATCTTGTTTTTCTAGAAAAGAGAAAAGTATTTACTTGAATAAAATAAATTCTTTACCTCAATAAAAGTGGTAAACACTTAATTCTAGATATCATCACAATTCAAAGTAATTTAACCAACCCACAAATTATAAACACTAACTAATCCTTAACCCCTAAAATCACTTCAGTTATCAAAGTATCAAGTAAAATAAAGCTTACACTTGTGAGCTTGGGTATTTTGGGGATTTTACGATGCATCTCATATCTATGCATAATAGCATCTTGACAGTGTTTCAGTAGTCCTTACCAGGATTACATTGCTATTTTCAGATCTCGGGGTTTTACCGCAAACCCTAGAACCCCGAAGGACATGAATTGCCACCTTTATCATAGGCAAGTTCATTCTTGCATACCGTTTGATGTATTTTTACCAAAGTACTTGCAAAGTTACTTATACGTTCCTTTCACTTGCATCAAAAAGAAAAAGTATTTTCGAATGATGTGGTATATACTATTGGTTGGCGGTGGAACAATGGTAAGATGAATAGGTATGGTGTTCCATCGTATGGGAAGGTATATATCCTTAGGAACTAATAACCCCTGTTCCAGTGATCCTTTCGCCGTAGTAAAGCATCAACCAACGGACTTTGTATGGGCGGGGTCAGTCAGAGGCTTCTTTTCTCATCCGCATATCCTCGGCAGGCCTACACCGGGTTGGGTCCTTGCGGCGGCCAACAGCGTGGAAGCGCGTGCTCTTCCTGCCCGACAGGGTAATTGGTGGGAAGCTCGGGAGGGGTGATGGGTATGCGTGGAACATGATTCCCCTACCGCATCATAAATGGGCGGATGTGTGTTGATTGGGAGAAGCTCCACATGACTGGATGTCCTGAGTCTTGGCTATAACACTCATGGAGTGTAAAGAGAGCATATATAAGGCCAGGCAACTGTTGGGTAAAGTGATGCAACTCTGCAGAGTCAAACAACAAATTTGTGATTTCACAACCGTGTTCCCGGAATGGAACTACGAGATCGAGGCCGGAATGGAGTCCCATTTGGATTCACAAGACCGGTGGAGGCTGGGACATAGTTTTCAGAATAAAATCTATCCTTTGAAGAAATGTTTACAAAAACTTGCATCTATGCCAAAGACCTGAGGTTTTGGCAGTAGCTAGTGCATGAAACACCTTATCTCTACATATTCTGAACTTGCTGAGTAACGCTGTTACTCACCCCTTCCCATTTGACCCCCTGCTTAGACTTTTGGAGCCATCTGAAGAGATGCGAGATATCCATCATGATGTTGAGGAGATCTTCCACAAGGAATCAAGTCGAGCTGTTGGAGCTTGAAGGAGTTGACCGCTACTTCACCAACGGAAGAATGACGACAACCATGGCAATGGAAGGGCAATGACAGTTGTGTCAATGGCATACACAACAACCACACCATCAATGGAGGAGACAACATCTATTGGAAGAAGGAGTACAAACCTGGATAAAGATGTTCTAGATGGAGTAGATTAGGGCTATGACATTAGTAGTAGTGGATTAGGAATAGAGCTAAAGATAATCTCCAGCTTAGTGATACGAATTGGATCTTTTCTGATTTCATTTGTATGAGACTTGCTTTGATATAAAGGAGGTTCTCAAGATTTTGTATTGAATATTGTTGTAATCCTATAGTGTTACCTTGGACCTGCTATGTTTCTGTTGTACTACTCTGAGGGATGTAATATTCACGGATAAGTCCTTCTGTGAGTGTTATGTCAACGACTTGCGCACTACAACATGCAGTGGTGTGCTGGGTCACCGCAGATGGTATCAGAGCAAAAGCGATCTTAGGTTTAAACCCTTTAGGAGACTTGTAGGTTGGTAAAGACTATAGGAAGTTATTTTATCTAAACTATATCTTCTATAACTTATGGTGGTTATTCACTTGAGAATAATAACATCATAATTATATAGAGTATTCTTGTCTATTCTTCTATAGGTATAGTACTTATCTATCTTGTATCTTTTTTAAAACTGGTATACCATTTGAGAGATTGCCCTATACAATAGCTATACCAAAGAGTGTTATATCCCAAGTCGGTGATATCTATGTGGTATCATTGATAATAACATACTATGAAGTAGATCCCTATCATGAGGTAATGATGGAGGACGAAGAGAAGAGAAGAGGATGATAATGGTGAGTTGGATATACTAAGCCATGAAAGTTATGGTAAGTATGCCAAGTCCATTGGGATGCATGACCGAAGAGGACTGTCGGACAGTGAGAGACCATTTCACGGAGGTTATGGAGCAGTGCACTTGTCCAAAAGTAAAGTATTATGGTATTCATGTATACCAATAGTACCCACACGAGTGATTGAGAGGTCACAGAAGGCTACACTTGATGAGATGAAGACGTATGGAACTATGCCAAGTTATGTAGACAAAGATCAATGCCAAGAAGACTTAGTTCCTTTTGAACTAAGATGGAGATAGGTATTATTATACACTAGGTCGGAGTTACTCAATTGCGAATGGTCAATTGTGGTAAATACTTTGAGTGAAGGATAAACCAGTCCCATAAGACAGTGAGGCAAGAGTTGTTATATAGAATAGGTCTATAAGGTAATATATACCCAACCTGTAGTGTATAGCATCTAAGCCTTAGTACTTGAGATGTTTTTACTCAAAGTACTACCTATTTTACGGGCTTATGTTGCATGAGTGACATATAACTGTATTTGGATTTGTTGCATCTATTGGATTTTTGATTAACTAGATCCGGGCATGAAGTTTGAACTTGATGTGCAAATGCATGTTGCAACATTTGTTCTTTCCTTATGTTACTAGTCTAGAGGGTACATGGGTTAGTATGAGAGCGTTCTGAGTGATCAGAAATTTAAGGCAGCAATGGAAGCTCACGAAGAGAAGGAAACGAAAAGAAGACAGAAGTCAATGAAACCACTGATGGATATGGACCATTTTCCACATCATATTAGGATTTGGAGACATATTTTACAAGTATAAGGAAGGATGGAGGAACAAAGTAAGTTTGACTAAGAGTATTACAAGTAGCTGGACAAGGATCTACCAAAGATGATGCAAGGAAAACTACATTAGGGGACATAACCAAGAAGGAAGGTTATGAAGTTTTTACATATCAAGTCATGAAGACTTTTCATGGAATTTCAAATTCAAGGATGAAGAAGGAAAATATGCCAAATATATATGGATTTGTCGTAACTTGGTGGAAGAGGTTATATTTGGAGCAATAAGGAGGTATTGGTACTACTTGGATAGAGTTTGAGAAGAAGTTTAGTCACACTTATGCATCTATGTGTACCATAAGGTTGAAGAGAAAGGAGGCTGAAGGTTGGAAGAACATGGATATTTTTAGTTCTTAAAGAATAAAAGGGGAGTTGATCATCTATTCTGAGGCATTACTAGAAACGGAAGTGCGGGAATCAACCGCCAAACAAGAGTTCATGATTAGAGATTGGACAATTCTAAGGAAATAACTTTGTGTTGGATACACATACAGTTGACAAGGGAGAGTGGTGAGAAAGGCATCCAATAAATAAGGTTAAGTCAGCAAGAGAAGAGGGAAGTGAAGTATTTGGATGGAAGCATGTTGGTGTTCAAGAGAGGACATATCAACCAGGTAAAGAAGTGAAACTACAAGAGTTCAATGTTCAAGAGAACATCATAACCATGGAGAAGAATCTAATTTGTCGTGGATTGATGATAAGCCAAGAAGGTGGACCCATTTGGAAGAAGTAGTCTCACACATATGATGCCAAAGTACCTAAAGTCACAATTTATACCTGGAGCAACTGTGGAGAAAGATGTGTTATCAAGAGGATTGACATCTTAGGGCCAACCATTCAGATGGTGGACATACCATGTATTATTCGGGAAACTGTTAGAAATCTGGTAATAGCATCCCTTTACTAGAGGACAATATTAGGAATTCACAATATGGCTGATATACCACGTATTCTTCATGAGACCTTTAGGCAGGAATACTGGAAGTTGAGCAGAAATGTGAGTTACGAAGCTTGATTGAATGGAGACAACCGAATAAAGTTTGACTGACACACGGTTATAATGGAGGAAGTATTAGGAAATTCCAAGGGGGAGAGTGAACAAGTGTATTGGATCGTACTTGGTTTAGGACAACATGAAGTTTGGAAGAAAAACTTAGACGGAGATAGTGTTAAACTTTATCAATGCTCTAGAAGTTCCTCGAAAGGATGAGCATTGTTGGAAATAGTAACCAGGTTCTAAAGCCACAGAGGGAGTTTAGATTTGGAGGGTGAAAGTCACAAGGAATCCAGTGGTCATAGGAACTATGACTAGAGGATCTAAATGAGATGGAATAAAGGAACTAAAATTCAAGGATGAGAAAGTATACCGTATCAATACAAGGATATGAGGAGATAGACATCGAAAGGATTGTTCACCCTGGTTATAAGTGCTGGGAGGAGTGCTGGGAGGAGTACCCATAAGATAGTGTATTCATGGATGGATGGATTACTTGTGTCTAATCCATTTGGAGGAAGTAAATTACTTAGGAAGCATTATGTTCTATATAGCCCAGTAAGGACAGTTATCTAAGAGGTTCTGGAGCTTAGGCGATGAGCTTACCATTAGAAGAAAAGTCCCTTTAGTGTCCTAATTATAAGGAAGTGTACCAATGAGCATATCTAAAGATCTTATAAGGGTATAGAAAAGGATCTTCGACAGAGGACTATAAAGGTAGGGTAATGCAAGGAGTTTGAATTGGATGATACGAGAGACATGAAGGAGTAGTAAGAACATTGGAATGTATCAAATAGTCGATGAAAGTTGACGGATGGATAGTATTGATCAATGGAGGATGCAGGAGAAGTATGTTGGACAAGCGATCATCAAGATTTGCATCCACTTCCGCAAGGAATTTGAGAGAATCAATATCAGCAGAAGTTCATTCTACTTATCTCTACGTGAGAGGAGTCAAAACTTCGGGACGAAGTTTAGTTTAAGGGGGAGAGGATGTAATACCCCGTAGTTTAGAGAGTAGAAAGAGTAGAAATAGAATTTGTGCATTCGCATAGCATGCATCTAAAGATGCGGGAAATTTTCGCGCTTTTGATTAAAAGAGATAATGTGATCGATGTTTCACTTGACTCGATGAATTAGGGTTTAGATCATCCTGTTGAGTGCAATAAACTTCGATATGATCTTTATACTTAACCTAATTGAAATCACAATCACAATAAATTAGTTATCGCTCGACAGACTAATTGGTCAAATTAGTCGATTGTCGAGGTGCGAGGATATTAGACATGACCTTTCCCAATTCTCAACACTTTTGAACACAATTAAATAATATGAAAGGATATAATTCAAATCAATTGAACACTCCATCATTCTACATCATTCTTTATCCATTATCATCTTATTACACATTCCCATCAATATCATCACATAAGAATTAAGTGCTCATCTCAAATCATAAATTCATCCAAATTGAATTATCATGTCATCATCTTATCTTTACACACATTCAATACATTATCAAATCCATATCTCACAATCTTAAATATCTTTCCATAAACCTTTAGAATCATAATGTCCAAAGTCCAATGAAATACAAACATGATCTTATTCAAATCTTACAAGTTCCCATATTGAAAGAATATTACATAAATAAATACCCCACGATTACCACTTCAAATATAAATGTCCAATTGGATACAATAAATCAAATGGGATCATATACAAACTTTACCAATTAAAAGAGAAATGGATATTACAACATTTATAGAAATGAGTACAAATCTCTAAAGAATAAATATAACATTGCAAAAAGAGGGAAGTAAATCCCTAAACTAAATCTTGATCTTCTCAACGTATCCGGGTCTTCTTATCTCCCAATCTTTTCGAATCCTTTCCCTGCAAAACAAAGCAAGACAGAGAAGAAGAAAGAAAGAAAGCAGGAAGCTGCTCCTATCCAAGTCTCTAGAAATTGTGTGAAATTCATAGGTTTTGTGCTATGTAAAATAAATTTGGTAGCAAGACTGGCCACCTTGTTAGCAAATTCTTTTTACTTACATGAAGCAATTGAAATTCATCTAAATATAACAAAGACAAAATAAAGGTTTCCACTAATTAAAATGTTTGCCTTCACCACAAGGGTGAGGCAATTGGTTTTGGAACTTAACTAATTGATATTAGGAACTTGTCCTAATATCCAATTGATGACTAGAGGGATCAACTTTATCTTAGGCAACAATAGGGTCTTATGGATCAAATTGGATCATTAAAGGCAACATAGATCAACTAGGCAACAAGAAGGCAACAAGGGACATGATCCATTTGAGCAAGATACAAAGGCAACAAGGGACAAGAGGCAACATTGATCCATTCATCAAGAAGGCAGCTAGTCAATCCCTCTAAATCTAGTCAAGTTCCTAATAAAAAGAAAGCCCACATCTTAATATCTCTCCAATGGAATTAATTCCCAAGGAAGAAAATCAGCCAAATGATGAAGCCCACAAATCTGAAATTGCAAAGCCACTTGATCATCACCACCCATATAATTCAAAGCCCACATAAGAGAATCAGCCCACAAGCCCATCTAGTGACAAAAGCCACTTGGCATGCCCAAAAATAAATCCTACAAGAGGATAATACCAAAGATGAGAGGGATAAGCATGCCACATAGGAGAGTTATCCACAAGCAAAATATCTAGCTCAACTTGAACCTCAAGTAATGTCCATGCATGAGAGCTTGACAACAAGTAGCTTATTCATCCATGCAAAGCAAGAGTCACCACTTGAGGTGTCAACATGTGATGAAAAGCAATCCCCTATAAAAGAACATGACCATCACACAAATTGACCAGCAGTACACACAAAGCAACCAGCCGAACCAGCAGCTTTGCCCAATAAATTATTTTCTACCAGCACATATCTAGCAATTCAAACAAAGCACCAGCCGTACCTCACCACATCAAACACTACACAAATATCAGCAAGAGCATCACAAACACATTCCCAGGAAACAATCAGCTTTACCACATGTGTCTCACATCAGCTCAATTACACCAGAAGCTAAACATATTTCCCCCAGATCAGTCAAGAACACCAAGAACACCACCAAACCATGCCCAATCTTTAGAACAACTAGGAAATAGGTCAAGCAGCGAGGAGGAGCAGGCTAGCCACAAGACGCAGGTTATCATCATTTTCCAGAAGATCAAGCTTCTCTCCAACAGCAGGTTACTAGGATCAAGAGCATTTAGATGAGAGGGAAGAGAGGAGAGGGGTACAGCAGCTACTCTCTTTGGGAGAGGGAGGAGATATTTCCCTCAGATTGGCATAGGGATGCTATGCTTAAACATCATGGGGGGGCAATAAAATCTTATGCTAGCATCTGTTCTTATCAAATAAAGGCCTCAGCCTTTGCATCATTGGCAGGGCCAAGAACATCAAGCACAAGATCTGTTCTTATCATTTAAATAGCCAACTCTGTCCAGGAATACATCTCTTAAATCATTTCAGCAACACTAAAATCACTAGATCATGATAGGCATGGATCTAAACACTGTGCACACTCCTAAGAGGCACCACAGTGACTAAATCATGCTTAAATTGCAAACAAGCAAGCTACAGATTCAACACAGGGAGGTAAACATGCTAAGTCAATAAGCAAGCAAAAGCCAGGAACTAAAGGCACCTTAAAGCAGCAAATACAAGCATGCAGGGTATTTGTTTTTATTCAAAGTATACACTGATGCACATAATCTACACATATTTCAGGTCTAATAAACCAGTAAGCTAATAAGCCAAGCCAACAAGCTAAAATATTTCCAAATAGCAACTATCAGATGAGTGAATCATCCAAAACTCAAGCTTAACACATATGAATAAATAACTAGTCCAATCGAAGATTTCTTCAGTTAATTCGACGAACAGTGAGGAACACCGCAAGCACAGCACGAGCACAAGCATCAGTTCATCACCAGGATGAACTAGAGCAACAACACATCACCACTAATCACCACAATTCATCGGCACGATGGCCGGTCCCAGAAGAAGAACTCACCTGGTTGATTTGTAGCCGAGGCAGAGCAAGGGGAGCTGGAGTAGGTGTAGTCGAGGAGGCGTAGCAGCAGTACATCATCGAGGTTGCAGTGGCGGCACCACTGCCGTCCCGTCGGCGACAGCAACACCCCAGCACCACACCACCATCGTCGCAGCAGTAGCACCACAGCCGCACCAGCACCACACCATTACCCGACCGGCGACGCCGGGGTTGCATCCATCTGAGAGCCATCCCGCCGGCGTCGGGGTTGAGGTAGGCAACATAGAGGCGAGGTCGAGCCGTGCTCGTGGAGGAGAAGAGACAGGGCTCAATGGTGTCGGAGCAGGCGACCAGGAGCTCGAGGGAGAGTAGGTTGAGGCATGTTCGGCGAGGAGATAGCAGGGGTGGCGGCGATGGAAGCTGGCGGAGGAGATCGAGTCAACGGAGCCGAAGGCTAGCAACACAGCTAGGGTTCCGCGGACGTGGGAACGGGCGCATGCGTGTGAGAGCTAGGGGGCTTCGTGGCGGCGGGGAACTGGAGGAGGAGAACCGGGCGGAGACGCGCCGGGGAGAAGCGGCGCCGGAGCCAGCCGGCGACGGTCGGAATCGAGGGAGGCGACGGCGGCATCACAACAAAGGAGAAGGGGATCGAGCGGAGGACGAGAGAGAGGAGAGAGCAAGAGAAGGGAGTAGGGCTCGGTCGGGTAGTTGACCCGAGCCAGTTTGACTTCGTTCAACCAAGTTGGACCAAGGGCATTTTAGTCATTCCACAAATCAAATTCCAATTCAAAAATAAAAATGCAAATCAATACCTAAAAATAAATTAAAAAGAGGGTTTCAACTCAAAATTTTATAAGGATTTCAAATATGATTTTTATTTCATTTATTGAAAAAGTTTTCTTGAATGAAAAATTCAAAAATCCTTAAGTGGATATGATTTGAATTAATTCCAAATTTAAGTTTTGAAAATATTTTCTTAGGTGAATAATTCAAAGATCCTTTAGTGGACGTGAATTGAATTATCTACAAAAATTCAAGGATCCTTAAGTGGAAATGAATTGAACTATTTTCAAAAACAATTATTTTTCTAAAAGAAAAACAATTTGAGTAATAAGCTCAAAGTATATATTTTGAACTTTATTGCATACTATAAATGACTGTCCTGTAACTCATCCTAGGTAAAACACACAAAGAAGAATCCATCTAAAATCATTCACCCTTGTGTTGATAATATTTTAAAGTTCGTCAAGTAAATAAAATTTGAATAAATAATTACTTCTTGATGTTAATGAAATGTTTTCTTAAAGGCATTAAAATTGATAACTTAAAATTGCAAATCTTGTTTTTCTAGAAAAGAGAAAAGTATTTACTTGAATAAAATAAATTCTTTACCTCAATAAAAGTGGTAAACACTTAATTCTAGATATCATAATAATTCAAAGTAATTTAACCAACCCACAAATTATAAACACTAACTAATCCTTAACCCCTAAAATCACTTCAGTTATCAAAGTATCAAGTAAAACAAAGCTTACACTTGTGAGCTTGGGTATTTTTGGGGATTTTACGATGCATCTCATATCTATGCATAATAGCATCTTGACAGTGTTCCAGTAGTCCTTACCAGGATTACATTGCTATTTTCAGATCTCGGGGTTTTACCGCAAACCCTAGAACCCCGAAGGACATGAATTGCCACCTTTATCATAGGCAAGTTCATTCTTGCATACCGTTTGATGTATTTTTACCAAAGTACTTGCAAAGTTACTTATACGTTCCTTTCACTTGCATCAAAAAGAAAAAGTATTTTCGAATGATGTGGTATATACTATTGGTTGGCGGTGGAACAATGGTAAGATGAATAGGTATGGTGTTCCATCGTATGGGAAGGTATATATCCTTAGGAACTAATAACCCCTGTTCCAGTGATCCTTTCGCCGTAGTAAAAGCATCAACCAACGGACTTTGTATGGGCGGGGTCAGTCAGAGGCTTCTTTTCTCATCCGCATATCCTCGGCAGGCCTACACCGGGTTGGGTCCTTGCGGCGGCCAACAGCGTGGAAGCGCGTGCTCTTCCTGCCCGACGGGGTAATTGGTGGGGAAGCTCGGGAGGGGTGATGGGTATGCGTGGAACATGATTCCCCTACCGCATCATAAATGGGCAGATGTGTGTTGATTTGGGAGAAGCTCCACATGACTGGATGTCCTGAGTCTTGGCTATAACACTCATGGAGTGTAAAGAGAGCATATATAAGGCCAGGCAACTGTTGGGTAAAGTGATGCAACTCTGCAGAGTCAAACAACAAATTTGTGATTTCACAACCGTGTTCCCGGAATGGAACTACGAGATCGAGGCCGGAATGGAGTCCCATTTGGATTCACAAGACCGGTGGAGGCTGGGACATAGTTTTCAGAATAAAATCTATCCTTTGAAGAAATGTTTACAAAAACTTGCATCTATGCCAAAGACCTGAGGTTTTGGCAGTAGGTAGTGCATGAAACACCTTATCTCTACATATTCTGAACTTGCTGAGTAACGCTGTTACTCACCCCTTCCCATTTGACCCCCTGCTTAGACTTTTGGAGCCATCTGAAGAGATGCGAGATATCCATCATGATGTTGAGGAGATCTTCCACAAGGAATCAAGTCGAGCTGTTGGAGCTTGAAGGAGTTGACCGCTACTTCACCAACGGAAGAATGACGACAACCATGGCAATGGAAGGGCAATGACAGCTGTGTCAATGGCATACACAACAACCACACCATCAATGGAGGAGACAACATCTATTGGAAGAAGGAGTACAAACCTGGATAAAGATGTTCTAGATGGAGTAGATTAGGGCTATGACATTAGTAGTAGTGGATTAGGAATAGAGCTAAAGATAATCTCCAGCTTAGTGATACGAATTGGATCTTTTCTGATTTCATTTGTATGAGACTTGCTTTGATATAAAGGAGGTTCTCAAGATTTTGTATTGAATATTGTTGTAATCCTATAGTGTTACCTTGGACCTGCTATGTTTCTGTTGTACTACTCTGAGGGATGTAATATTCACGGATAAGTCCTTCTGTGAGTGTTACGTCAACGACTTGCGCACTACAACATGCAGTGGTGTGCTGGGTCACCGCAGATCTGGTTGACTCTTTCTGTCTGTCCATCGGTCTGCGGGTGATAAGCCGTACTGAAATTCAGCCGGGTTCCTAATCCTTCTTGTACCTTCGTCCAAAACCTTGAGGTAAATTGGGATCCTCTATCTGATACAATTAACTTGGGTGTTCCATGCAAACTAACTATTCTTGAAATGTACAACTCTGCCAGCTTAGGGCCTTGGTAGGTGGTCTTGACAGGTATGAAATGGGCTACCTTGGATAGTCTATCAATCACCACCCAAATAGAATCATTTCCTCTACTAGACTTGGGCAATCCAGTTATGAAATCCATTCCTACAGAATCCCATTTCCATTCAGGAATCTGTAAGGGCTGCAGTAATCCTGCGGGTCGCTGATGTTCTGCTTTGACTCTCTGACAGATATCACACTTGGCTATGTAACTTCCAATTTCTCTCTTCATTCGGTGCCACCAAAATTGTTCCTTTAAATCTTGATACATCTTCGTTCCATCGGGATGAATGGAATAAAGAGTATCGTGGGCTTCCTTTAAAATGACTTGCTTCAACTCTGAGTCTGCTGGCACACAGAGACGTCCGTTGTACCAAAGAACTCCTTCATCTTCTATAAACCCAGGGGCCTTCCCGATACTTATCTGGCGCTTGATTCCATCAATACCGGCGTTTCCTTTCTGGGCTTCCTTTATCTGGCTTATCAACGTAGGCTGAAGCTCTATGCTGGCTAGGAATCCTTCACTAACCAGCTCCAGTCTAAACTTTTCAAATTCCTGATGCAAACTTGGCTGCTCTTCTGCGATCATGGTGTTTAACTGACACAGTTGTCGACTCAGAGCATCCGCTACCACATTGGCCTTGCCGGGGTGATAGTGAATGTCCAGGTCATAGTCCTTGATTAACTCTATCCATCTTCTTTGCCTCATATTCAACTCCTTCTGAGTAAAAATGTACTTCAGACTCTTGTGATCCGAGTAGATCTCACAACGATTACCCATGAGGTAATGACGCCATGTCTTCAATGCTAAAACTACTGCTGCTAACTCTAAGTCATGGGTTGGATAGTTCTGCTCATGTTGCTTCAACTGCCTAGACAAATATGATATAACTTTGCCTTCTTGCATCAACACACACCCAAGACCAATCTTGGATGCGTCACAATATACGTCAAATGGCTTGGTGATGTCAGGCATGATCAAGATTGGGGCTGAGATCAATCTCTCCTTGAGCTTCTGAAAACTCTCTTCACATTTGTCAGTCCATTCAAACTTCTTGTCTTTCTTCAACAATTGGGTCATGGGTCTTGCGATGCTTGAAAATCCTTCAACAAACTTGCGGTAATATCCTGCTAATCCAAGAAATGCGCGGACTTCAGTTTGAGTGGTTGGGGCTTTCCATTCTTCAACGGTCTTGATCTTCTCAGGGTCGACAGAAACTCCTCCTGCGGACAAAATATGTCCCAGGAATCCTACTTCCTTTAACCAAAACTCACATTTGCTAAACTTGGCATACAACTGATGCTCCCTGAGGGTTTCCAAGATAATCCTCAGATGTTGCTCATGCTCTTCTTCCGACTTGGAGTAGATTAGAATGTCGTCAATAAAGACAACAACGAACTTGTCCAAAAAGTTCATAAAGATCTTATTCATGAGGTTCATGAAATAAGCTGGGGCATTGGTCAATCCAAAAGACATGACATTGTACTCATATAATCCATATCTGGTGGTGAAGGCGGTCTTGGGGATATCCGTTGCGCGGATCTTTAGTTGATGATAACCAGTCCTAAGATCAATCTTAGAGAACACTCTGGCACCAGTCAACTGGTCAAACAGGTCTTCTATCTTTGGCAGGGGGTATTTGTTCTTGATGGTGACATCGTTCAGCTTACGGTAATCCGTACACAAGCGAATGGCACCATCCTTCTTGTCCACAAATAGTACCGGTGATCTCCAGGGCGAGGCACTTGGTTGAATCAAACCTTTGCTCAGCATACCATCAAGTTGCTTCTTCAGTTCCACTAGTTCTGTCGGGTTCATACTATAGGGTCTCTGAGCTATGGGTCCAGTTCCAGGGATTAATTCGATGATAAACTCGATATCCCGATCTGGGGGCATACCGGGTAATTCATCTGGAAACACATCGGGGTATTCACAGACTACTCTGACTTGACCTATGGTTGGCTTGGCTAAACTCTTATTGCAGGTGAATTGTCGGGGCAACCTTTCAGACACGTGCTCTACTAACACTCCGGTGCTACTGGTCATGGTGATGGCTTTCTTGGCACAGTCAATCAATCCATGATGTTTGGACATCCAATCCATACCCAGTACTACTTCCAAACCTTTTGTTCCCAGCACTATCAAATTTGCATAAAAATCTACCCCATGTATTCTGATAGGCACAGCCTTGCAAATTTTTCTAGCTTTGGTAGTTGAACCAGGTATTTGAACAATCATAACATGATTCAAATTTATTGGGTGAAGCTTACTAGTGCATGCAAATTCTTCAGTAATAAACGAGTGCGATGCTCCAGAATCAAACAAAACTCTAAAACATACCCAGCACGACATCCGGCGCTTCCTGGGCTTCTTCAGCATTCATGTATAGAGACGGCCGTTGCGGTTGTTCGGCTTGCCTGGGGCAAACTTCCTTCCATTTGAGACACGGCGCTGCTGCTGAGCTGGGGGAGCGGCATTGTTAGCTGCTTTCATCAATTTCTTGGGGCACTCATTGTAGTAATGACCAACGACTCCACATTCATAACAGGTCACATTTGACTTGTCCTTTGGGGCGATGGGGACAGCATTGCTTCCAGTCCTTGGGGTAGGGTTGGCGTTGTTGTTGTTGCTAGGAAATCTGGTTGGGGCACGGTTGGAGTTGTTGTTATTGTTGTGCTTGTTGTTTCCTCCTGGCCTTGGGTGTCCTCTACCACGGTTGGGAAAGTTCGGACGAGAGGTCGGCATTGGTGGCCTGCTGGGTCTTGGGGCAAATCCTCCACTTGAGCTGGGGCGAAACTTCTGGGTATCGCTGGGTCCACTCTGGTGCATCATTCTACGCTTGCGGTTCTCATTGGCTTGGTTGAGTTTCCCTTCCATCTGGATAGCAGAATCCACTAGTTCTTCTAGGTCAGGAAATTTAATATTCACTAGGACTGTCTGCATCTCATCATGCAGTCCATTCAGGAATCTTTCGTTCTTTTTGGCAACGGTGTCGGAGTCATCTGGGGCGTACCTAGACAAAGTAAGGAACTTGTCACGGTATTCCACCACAGACATCCTTCCTTGTTTCAGTTCTCTGAACTCATCTCTCATTTTCTTGATCAAACCCGAAGGCACATGGTATCTGCTAAACTTGAGTTTGAATTCCTCCCAGGTCATCATTTGTCCTTCATTCATTGCACGGGCACTGTTCCACCAAGCTCTGGCAGGTCCTGACAGATAGTGGGTGGCAAACAGCACCTTCTCTGCGGCTTCAACTCCTGCGACTTCCAGGTTGTTCTCCATTGATTGGAGCCAGTCATCTGCATCTAGGGGCTCTTCAGTCTTGCTAAACATTGGGGGATTAGTATTCTGAAAATTCTTTAACTTTGATCCAGGATGATCATGATTTCCATTGCCCTGGTTGTTGTTGGCTATCTGGGCTATCTGCTGTAGTGTGGCAAGGTTAGCTTGCTGCTCAGCTCTGCCATCTTCTCTATCTGCCACTAACATTTGCAGAAGTTGCAGCATTAGGTCCTGGGATGAGCTGCTCCCAGTGTTGTTGCGGGTAGGAGGGGCCATCTGAATATTGAGTTAGATCATAAGATGAGAGGGAAATTTCTATGGTTTGTTTGAGTTTAAGTTTAAAAAGGTCAAGACTTGAGTACTTGTAAATTTGAAATCAAACAACACTTTCATTCATTCCAAGCAACACATTACAAACTAACACACTGATGGTTTTAAGAACCATTCTCTCGTTCTACGATACAGTGGGATGGATACAAACTCACACCTACTCAAGTGCTCTAGTGATACTACTCCTCATCTGGCACCATGGGCTCCTCCTCATCATCCACGGGAATGAAGTCGTCACTATCGGCCTCCAGGAACTCATAGTCCTCCAGATCAGTGTCTTCATCCTCCTCATAGTCATCATCATCACTCAGGAACACGGTATCATCTCCCTGGATGTCTTCACCTTCCTGCTCCCAGTCCTTCAGCTGAATCTCTTGGTCCTTGACCGTCTGCTCCAGTGATGCGATCCTCGTGCGAAGGCGAGTGATGACGTAGTCCTTCTTGGCGCGTTGGAGGCGAAGTGCCTTGCGCTCCTTGGCAAGGATGCTGATGGTGTCCTTCATCTGGGTGTGCTCAATGTGCGTCTGGTTGGCGTAGGCACGGGAGTTGTCCAGTTCCTTGCGGGTCTCGTGCAGCATGAAGTCCAGGTGCTCCACATGGTACTTCAGGTCGGGGTGTGGTGACATGTCCATGGGCTCTCCCATTGAGTCATGCCTTGCATAGGCGAAGAAGCGGGTTCCCCTGACTTGGTTCACATTCTGCCCACACAGACGGGCAAGTGCTTCCTGCATGGCGCGGGCGAGTCCATCCATCCAGTTGTTCTCCCTCACGGAAAAATAGATCCTTTCGGAACGGGGTGGCTCCATCTTTCCCCTTAGGTCGGCAACTACGACCCACTGAAGTTCTCCTCCAGGCTGATCATTGACTTGTCCTCCAAAGAACTCTGGGTGCGGGCGCTCCAGAAAAGCAGCTAGGGCATCCAAGTCCCTCTCAAAAACCAGGCTTCCTCCATTGCCTAGCTGGTAGTGCTTGGTGTGGTTGAGCAGCTCCATCTATAAGTGAATTTGGATAAGTCAGTTTAGTGAGGGGATCAAGTGTGCAAAATTTTATTTAGAAGTACAAAGAAAGGTAGAACATGTATTTCTCATTTTGGAAAAGATATCAAGGATAAGAGTGAGAATAAGTTTTCATAAATATTCACTTCATTTATTTTGAAACTAGGTTTTTCATACATCCATTCTAACTAGGGTCTCCTAAGGTCAGGATGGCTCTGATACCAACTTGTGAACACCCGGATTTTTAATTCCAGATGCCTATTATGCCATACATCGCAATCCCAGGAAGATCATTTTTGCGAGACATAATAGATTGGTATCACAGTACATCATCCGTTACAACCCATAATTGTCTTACAATAATTGATCTCATGATCAAATACAAAATCATACAGCGGAAGAAAACGTAGTAGCGTCCATCTATTCCACAGGCAATGCTTGACGCTGGGAGGTAGTCCTAGTTATCGTAGACGTCCTGCTGTCCATCCTCCTGGTACTCCTCTTCCCAGTCTGGCCATTTGAATAGCCAGGGACAAAGCCATGAGTACTTTATAAAGTACTCGCAAACTAATACTAATGTAAGTACTAGTACAGCAAAGAGTGTCCTAAGCTCTAGGTTTATTTGCACAAATCCAGTTTTTATTGCATAAACACTTAGTAGTAAAAGACTCTCTATTTGACTAAAGTTACTAATGGGAACATTAGTGTCATTCCCACAACTTTGTGGTGATCAAGTCAACTTCACCTTTCAGGTCACAAGTCATAGTAGAAAACATCTGACAATGGAACAGTATGGCCAAACCAACTGTCCATGACCGCGGACGCGGCTATTCGAATAGTTTTACACTCTGTAGAGGGGTACACTTTCACCACAACATTTGATACGTCCGTCAGGGATAGTCCTGAATAATCATACTTGGTATGCGGATAATCAACCATAACCTTTCAATTACACACCCTAGTATAGGCACCTCCCCTATGAGCTTGGCCTCCCAGTAATGGCAAACCGCCATCCCGGGAACTGCATAGGCGTTTCAAGTAACTCTTTCACTTCATTTCATTTTTCAATGGAGGCAGCCTCGGCATAACCCCTATGGCACTTGTCCAGAGGGAACCCATACTAAGATACATAAACTTCCAGTTAAGCCCTACCCAGTTTCAGGTATTGTGGTTGTACGGTAAAGCTGGAATGGTATCGCATCCGAACCCAACCATCAGTTTTTGTCAAAAGTCACCTTGTCATTCATCAGTCATATTCACCTTCAAAACTTTCAGTAGAATGACTCATCATTCTAGGGTTTTCGTAGTCATTGGATTCAAATGTTCCCAACTAGAGTGATCAAGTTTTAGCTTTAGCACTAGCAACTAGTCATGAATGGTATCTACTAGTGAGGGGTGCTAACTAAGTTGAGTAGCTAGACTGAACCTTTAACTCTTGTAGTAATTCTAAACTCAGACAAAGGTCAACTATAAAAAGACTTTGATAAAAGTAAAAGCTTGCAAGATAAAATCTTGGGATAAGTAAGGTTCCCTAAATAATTAAATTGCAATGGTGTCTTTGCTAGCTTGCACTAGTATAGCTTGCCTTGATTGGTACAGTTGTCAAAGTGTTCCTCCTCCTCTTCTTCGTAGTCTCCTTCCGCCTCGTATCCCTCGGTACTAGCGTCTATAAATAAATACGGGGTACACAAGCACCAAACAATACTTAAGTACTTCATTTAGCACACAATAGTTCACACAAGAGGATCTACTAGCATCACAAGAATTAATACTAGGGTTTGTCTTTATTTCCTTTTTGGAAAAGTAATTTCCACTCATTGAAAATTACTAAGATTTAATATTCTCCAAAATAAAATATGGGATCATGTTGACCCATGTCATAACCTCATATTAACTTGGGGAATGTGATTTAAATGAGATGCTACCTCTCATAATATTTGCTTAATATTTTGACAATTTAAAAGAGCTAGAAATAGCCACATGGCTACTATTTTTAACTCTAGCCCATAATTACTGAAGAGAGTATTCCATATTTTTGCATATTCAGATAGAGTATCTGAAATGTGAATTTTGAGAGGTGGAATCACCTCAAAATGATTTATGGTTGATTTTTAGTAAATGTTTGAAGTTGGCAAAGTTACTGCCTTGTTATTTTTACTGCATGTGATCTAAGATAAATCTGAGTTTGAGACCAGTGGGGTTGGTTAGATAATTTCCTCAGATTTTCAGAGAAATTTGATTCATCAAATTTGGCCCAGTAGATAATTTTCAATTGAATTTTGAATTCATCACTAAAAGGAATTCAAACTAAAATAGAAAAAGTCTAATTCAAACCACTGGGCTTAGGCGGGAAAATAACTGGGCCGGCCCACTGCGCACAGCGTGCGCACGAGGCGGCCTGACTAGCGGGCTCCACCCGTTAGCGGGTATTTTCCACTACGGGCCGTAGGATTAGAGGGCGATCGGACGGCCGTGGCTCGTCTCCATCCTCGACGGGACGGCCGGGAGATCTAACCCTAACGGCGGTGACAGAGGGGGGGTCGGAGGCTCACCGGAGGTCCGGCGATGGTCGCGGAAGCGGGCAGACGAACGGGACGACGATGGCGAGGCGATCTGTAGTCATGGCAGCTTCGGGGGTGCTCGACAACTCCAGCTCCACCTTCTCCAGCTCCGGCGCAGCTCCGATAGCAATTCCGGCGAGGCTCGACTAAATTGGGACAAGGGCTTGCTCAGGATGGTTCAGTGGCGAGAGGGAAGTGAGATGGTGTGGTTTTGGGAGCTCGGGGAGTGCTCCTTTTATAGGCTCGGTGAGGAGCTGGGAGGTGTCACGGAGGCGGACGGTGAGGTGGTGCTACGGGCGGCTAGCGTCCAGGGCGAGGACGGGGTGCTGTTCACGGCGTCATGGTGATCGTCACGAGCGTCCTGGCATAGTAAACGGTGGTCAAGCACAGTCGGGACCGTCCGCGTCCTTCGCCACAGGTGACGGCAATCCCGCCGTCGCGTCGTTGCGGCAGGGCACGGGCGGTCGAACGGCCATGTCTGGCAGGGTTCTGGGGGTGAGGTGAGGGCTCGGGCAGGCGCTGATGGCAAGGCGAGGTCGACTTCGTCGGGAACGCGCGCGGCGTCCTCGCGCACGATGACGTCCCTGATTGGCATGGGCATGGCTTGGACGGTGGTTTCCTCCGCGTCAACGCGTCCAGGGTGAGCACGAGCAGGTTCAGCAGAGTGAGGGGGAGTAGAAAGACATGCTGGGAAATGCTATGAGCGAGTGTGACATGGTGAGGAAATGGAGGTGGCCAAGTGGGGTGGCATGGGCATGCCATGGTTGTCAAGGGGAAAAGAGAGGGTGGCAGAGGGGTGGCACTGATGCAGACGGGGTGCAGGGGTTGCAGTGAGGGCAGAGGGGGCAAGAGTTAGGCCTTAGTCTACTGTTGCAAACAAGTGGATGATTGTTTAATTTATGCCTGCAGGGTGTTTGAGAAAATGGCCGCAAGAAAATTTAGTTTGAAATTTGAAGAATTCTTTTTCCAGTGAGTTGAGTAAGGTCTGGATGATCACTGTGTAGCACTGGTTTGCAAAGGAAAGGTGGTTTGGTTGAGATTCAAAAGAGAGGTGATCTTAATTCTATTTTAACATTGCCACTTTGGATGCTCATTATAAGGTTTTGAAAATACTTCTGCAAGGTTGGCAAACTCCAAAGTGATCACCTTGATGTGTTCTTGCAAACCATGCAAAAAGTTCAGAAGGTTTAGTTTAGAAAAGATTTAGCATGGGTGCTCAAAGTGGGCATCAGGATAATTTGGTCAAAATTGACCATTACCATATATGCCTTTATTTTTATTTTTCCTTTTCATTGCTTTGTTTTTTCTTTGATCCAAACCTTATTGTTTTGGGTTCGAAGTCATTTCCCACACTTCAAACAAACATTCACTCATAAATAAATCATTCATGCATTTTTTGGTTGACTCTAAATTTTGGACAAATGGAAATTGATAGATTTTCCATTAATAAATTTTGGGGTGTTACAATAGCTCTCATGATGCTCTTTATAGTCATTTCGGCCATTGCCAACATTGCCGTTGTTGTTGTTGTTGTTGTTGTTGTTCTGGTTGACTTGGTGGACAGCCTCCTGCTACCTAACTCGGTTATCAGCATATGCCGGCTGAGCTGGCAGGTTTTGGGCGTTGGCTCCTGTGAGCGGAGGTGGAGGTGGCAGTTGTGCTTCTCCCTTTTCTGCACACTACATCCAGCTACACTGCCGAGTTGTGAGGTTTGCCGGCTTGCTGGGGTTTGGAGTGTGGAAGCTGCAAGGCTGATCGAGCATCATCTCGAAGGTATACTTTGGCATGTCCTGCCACGGCTTCTTCTCGCCCCACGGCTTTTTGCCGGCATTGCCGCCATTCTTCTCCCAGGCCTTCTTCTGCCCCCACTGCTGGCCACCACTTTTTGACGTTGGCTATTGCCGGCATCAGGATGATCTTGGTCGACAACTGCCACTTGACGAGAGCCATACTGGTAATCTGGCCGATCATCTTTCCTCCTGTTCTGGAAATCTTGGCGATCCTGCATTCTGGATGACCCGGCCCCATCATTGACCACGTAGCGTGAAGTCAGCTCAACCGTCAATGTCGGCTGAGTGGGATCACCCAGAGCATAACTATCGGCTATCTTGATTTTCTCGGCCAAGGTGATCGGCATTTCTCTTTGCATCCTTTGCCAGAGCATGGAACCATGTCGGCATCCCTAGGCAAACCAGCTGATGGCTTGAGCTTCAACCACACCTTCATAGGTATTATGCATTGACCTCCATCTAGTGCGGTATTCTCGGTCAGTCTCATTTTCTCTTTGCTAGCACATGGACAACTGCTGAGGGTGATTAGGCCTCTTGTATGTGCTGGTGAAGTTGCTGTTGAAGGTATCTTCAAAGTCGAGCCAACAGCCGATGCTTCTTGGGGGCAAGTTGTTCAGCTAGATTCGAGCTGGACCTTCCAGTATCTGCGGCACGTACCGCACCGCCCAGAGGCGGTTTCAGTCAGCGTCATACACCGCTTGGACATAGTCACTCAACCAATCTTGCGGCTTAGTGCTGTCGTCATATGTTTTCGTGCCCCGAGGCAACTGGAAGTTCGGCACCGGTGGCTCCTTCATGATCCAAGACCCAAAGCAAGCTGGGCCCGGTGGACCTTCTTCTTCAAGGATCTCCTACAGATAGATTATGTCGAGATGATTGCGGGCATCATGTGCTGCCAGCTGGCGATCTCCCAGCCGAGATCCAAGTGGGCCTTCCTGCGCTTGGTGAACATGCTTCTGGTAACTGGCATTCTCCATAGCCGAGTAACCATCATTATATCGATTTTTGGCTTGACCGCCCTCTTGAAGCTGAGAAGCTTGCCCGACACCCTGCTGTAGTCGAGGACGGTTGGGTGCCGGATGATGAGGTGGCTGGCCTCCGCCAGCCAAGTTTCTTCGCTGCCCGGTCTGATAATTTTGGTCTACATTTCCCTGGCCGGCATTATGATTGCCGACATACCGGTCGCCATGACCGACATTGGCGTTAACGACATTGCCATGGCCGACGACCTACTTTCCGACAAGCGCTAGATCATACACCTGCATCTGCAGATCCCTTTTGCCGGAGTTGACACTCGGGTCACGCCTCGGTTGATTATGAGGCGACGATGCTTGGCCGGCCGACCTTCCGCCAGCACCCCCAGCCGAGTGAACGACCTGGGACGCGCCAGCACCTGGATTTGCCTTTGCAAATGCTTCATTTTGATGGTTATCAACATGCAATAATTCAGCTACTCGGGCTTGCTGCTTGAGCAGCGCATCGCCTGTCAAGTGAGCTAACTTGGCTACAGCAGCTTCTGCGGCTCTAAGATTTTAAGCAGGAGTACTATATTTCGGCTTCTCGGCCGTCATGTAAATAGCCGACATACCGGATTTGGATCTACCATCTCTAGCTATCTCAACATTGAGGTTTCTACCTCGGTTACGCACATCATCTATGCGACTAGGATCATGAACTACCGGCTTAAAGCCATGTGCTTTGTTATACTCACGGAGAGAAATGTCGAAGTCTTCCCGGACGCGAGCTACCTCCTTAGCCTCATGGAGAACACGCTGGCGCTGATCCTCCAATTGAGCCTGCGGCAGCGCAAGATCTGCACCGGGATCTACTAGCACTGCCAACTTCTCGATGACAGCTTGGAGAGGGTTCGGCATAGCCGACACGCTGGAGGTGCCGACATGCCGGGCGCGGTTTTCCGGCTTCTCATATGCCGGCTTTCCTGACCGGGTGACCTTGGCGGCCGCCCTAGCTTCACCGGCAACGTCTTCGCCGGTATCAGCAGCTGGAACAATTATCATGACCTCTACGCAGCTAGCGGGGCGGTTGCTACGCCTGCCGTGAGCTGCACAGATGGCAGGAGGATCCTCTGGCACATGCACCACGTCGGGATACCTGCGGGCAAAGACTGTGGCGACATAAACCTGATGGTCGCCGAAGTTGATGTAGCTTCCGTTCCCGGGGAAGGGCTCGTTTCCAAAATAGCCGGCGTTGTCACTGACGAAGTTCAGCGCGCTGAGCCTCTAGACGAAGCCAGAGACCACGCGCTCGCCAGAGGCGATGATGGATCCCGTCCGGATGAAAACTCCAGCCAGCGCCGCTGCTGGCCGCACGGTGGGCGCCAACTGTCTTGGTGGTGTCACGACAGATGCCATGGGATGGCTTAAGAGAGGGACCGAATGGACGCTGGAGGATCCGGGGAGGGATGATGCGCTAGCAAGCACACACAGAACACACGATGTACTCAGGTCCAGGGCCCTCGTGAGGAGGTAAAACCCCTACTCCTACCGGTCTGGATGTATATCTCGAGCTGATGGAGTGGCTACAATGGTGCTCCTTGAGCTGTAAGGCGAGAGGAGGAAGAAGCTGTGCTTGCTCTCCCCTCTCGGCCTTTCTCTACTAGTGTGTATGGGGGAAGAAAGAGCTGATCCACCCTCACCATGGAGGCCCTGCACCCCCTTATATACTGGGGGGGGGGGGCAGGTTTACAACGGGTGGAAAACCCTAGCAGGGGCAAAGCCCCTTTCTAAGCAGCCAAGCCTTCTCTTGAGCCACGCTGGAGGTCATGTCCTGTCGACCTGTCCTCCTTTGATGGGACTTGGCGCTGTACTTGGAGCACGCCCGCCGCCCGGGCTCGCACGCCCGCCGCCTGACTTCTGACGATACGAGTGGGCTACGCCTGGGCTGACTATAGGTATAGTCAGCGCTACTTTGGACGGTAGCAGTTGACGCCACATAGCAATGATGATATTCTCTTGGTTATGATGACATTCCCGCCTGACTGCCGACGAAGGGACATGAGAACTGATTATGGATACCGGCACATGACCGTCAGCCCTATGCCAGTAGCCTATGTCGGTTTCCCTCTCCCCACCGATGTAAGTCGGTTTGGCCTTCCCAAAATATGCGCCGCTAAGCCGGTTTACCCGACATTGGCTATGTTGGCCTGGGTATGTCGGTTTATCCTAAGTTGGTCAAATCATACCTCGGTCAACCCTTTGACCTGATCATTACTCCACCTCTTAGACCCACCGGGGGTCATCCCCCCGACATCGGGTATAAATGGTTTCAGGTTGCGGTAAAAGTAGCACGAATTTTAATGTACGTGTGTGACCGTAAAAGTTAGTATTGTATCCATGTATTAAACAACTTCAAATCCTCATTAAAGCTGGTCCTAATGTGAACTTTTTCATGTATGTTGTCTTATTCACTAGAATCAGAGATTACAGTAAGAACGTTTTTATGTATGTTGTCTTATTCACTAGAGACAGAGATTAGAGTAAGAACGTTTTCATGTATTTGTGAGATCCCCCTGACTGGAAATTTTAGTTATATCTAGTTTTATTACGAAAAACAGCGCAAAAGAAAACGAGTGTCACTCGCTAAAGGTAACCCAGGCCTATTATATATGTACAGCTCAATAAAACAAAAGCAAGCTCGCACTGGAGCTGGGCACAAAGAATCGCCCCCTTTGCGTTACAGAATCTTTTTTATTCATCATCAGCATCTTCTCCCAATGATATAATACTGCGAGTACATTATTCAACCACATGTTGGAACTCTGATCTGGGGTATCAAAGTCTATTTACGTGCATCCATTCTAGTTGCGTTATAAATCCTGGACATGTGGAAGCCACTCTAACTCACCGAGTGGCATCTAGCCAGCCATAGAGCAAGCTAAGATAGCAAGCTGAGCGCCAGCTGATCAGCAATGTCGTTGTGGGTGATAGGCCTGGTTGCGGCGCTGATCTCCGCGGCGGCAGCAGCAGCAGACCTGTCCATGGCGGCGGTGATGATCTCCACGCCCAATGCCAGCAGCCCCTCCTATGACTTCCACGACAAGCCGTGCCCGAACCTGCGGCGGATGGTGCACGTCGCCGTGGAGAAAGCCCTCAAGGAGGATATCGGCGTCGCCGCCGGCCTCCTCCAAATCATTTTCCATGACTGCTTCCCTCAGGTATGTATGCTAAGGATTAGCAGTACCTTGAGAAATTAATCCTTCACAATATAAGTGGTCATTGAATATATATGTAATATACTGTGTACCTACAGGGCTGCGACGCGTCGATTCTACTGGTTAACCAGTCCGGGAGCGAGATGAACATGCCTCCCAACAGCGGCCGTCGGCCGAACACGCTGCGTCTCATCAAGGACATCCGCGTCAGGGTGCACGCCGCCTGCGGCGCCACCGTCTCCTGCACCGACATCTTGAACCTCGCCACCAGGGAGGCCCTCACTGCACGCACTTCCGGGTGCCACGCTACGACGTGCCGCTCGGCCTGCTCCCTTAACCAAAGTCTACGAGATGTCGTTGCCCGACTTCAACGCCTCGCAGCTCATCAAGACCTTCGGGAGCCGTGGTTTCGACGTCGTCGCGCTCTCCGGCGCGCACACCGAGTTTAAGGACCGCTTCGACGAGAGCAGCGAGTTCGCACACAGGCTCCAGGGAAACTGCTCCCGAGATCCTGAGCGGCTACCGCAACCTGCTGTCGGGGAAGGGAGTGTTCACCTCTGACATGAAGCTCCTGGAAAATGAGGCCACCAATAGGTTGGTCAACCGCTTTGCAGAGAACCAAGAGTTGTTCTTTTCCCAGTTCGGCATGCACATCCATGAGCAAGATGTCGCATTTGCCGAGCGAACTCGGAGACGATGGCGAGATCCGCCGCAAGTACAGCTGCTTCCGGGCCAACTCGCAGGGTTCCAACGGGCACACCACAGCCCCTGCTTGAGATTTTTTTTTTTTGATTGATTTTGAGATGGCTTATCACGTCTACCACGCGATAGCCCCTGCTAGCTTGAGATCTCACCGCTGATTCTGCGTTATATGGGCCGCGCGCGGCTCCTATATGTTTCAGTTCGACGATATGGGGGGGGCATAGCGAGTCATGTGCTGGCATATTTTCGTGTACCAAATTCAGCAAATTTGTGTATCTTGGATTGTCTCATGTTTTTTTTCACATATGTATATTTTTAGATATTTGGACCTTGCATTTTTGTTGCGGACATTCATTGGGAACGTTTCCATGAGAAAAGCAAATGCATGTAAGAGCAAACTTCGTGTGACAGGAAGGTCCACAGGTATGTACCAAAATATTTAAAATGAATCCGAGGTTAGTTTTAGACACGGCGGTTCCAATATATTAGTTGACCTGCAATGTGTCAAGTTTGTATACAGAAAAGGGAAATAATTTGGACATATCTCAACACCAGAATGGATGGCTTCGATAGGGGTTTGTACCTCTTATCACGGTGACAAGTCACAGCTTCCCTAACGACTAGAATGTGCTCGGTCAAAAAAAGAATGCGCTCTCGTGATTAGTCAAAATGTGCATGTGCCCACTCGCTATTTAGCGCTGGATAGATGTAATTTTCGGTCTGGGGAGACCCAGTTTTCCAGTGGCGAGCTCAGTTAGACGCGGCAAAAATTTGAAAGCATTGAACAAAATTCAAACAAACATAGCAAAATATAGGCGAGTTCGATAATTTTTCGCCGAATTCTTACATATATTTGAATTCGGCGTACATATATTACATAAAAACTCTAAAAAAGCGGCGTTCTACATGCCGAAATGGACGTAGAACGCCGTGTAGTCGTCGTCGTCTGACGGCGGCGAAGCCTGCGCCTGGCGGCTGCTGCCCTGGCCAGGGTCACTGTGATACGGCTCTTCCTTCGGACTCTACCGCACCAAACCATCCGACTACCACAAGTGGTCCAATGACAAGAGCTCGTGCCCGGGCCATGCAACAAAAGGTGAACTCGCTCCTCTCTACGCTCGATCTTGGCACATACTTGGATGGCATGCTATTCACTTCGGATACTTTGTGTGTGATCAGGCACATTCCTCAGTAACGACCACCGGGGATCCAAGATGAGACCCAGCCAAGACAGGAAGAAGAGGAGGAGATGCCCTAGCCAAGACGGGAAGAAGAGGAGGAGGCGCACGCTCCAGGACCGGTACTACCGGCTGCCAGCCCCGGTACTACCGCCCCCGGCGAACCAGCCCCAAGAAGAACCGCTGAAGGACGAGACTCCGGCCAGCGCCAGCCCGGTACTACCGCTCATGATCCAGCGCGGTACTACCGGCTGAGCGGTACTACCGCTCCCACTCTGGCGCGGTACTACCGGCTTAGCTGAAGCGGTACTACTGGACACGCAAAGCCCCGCACGAAGCCCCGAAAAGTTTTCGGCAAAAAGTACGCAAAATCCCGGTACTACCGCTCAGGCGCGGTACTACCGCTCGAGCGGTACTACCGCCCGTTGAGCCCAGTAGTACCGGTGATGCGGGATGGTTCCAGTGGATCTGGACCTTGTTAGCTCTGTTTCTGGGTTGACCCTATAAATAGCTTCCCCGAATTTCCTGGAAACCCCAGACTTATGTATGAACAAAATTAGGCTCATGCCTCTTTTCCCTTTGGGATTTCCACCTCTCTTGATCAGATCTTGAGTTGTATACAAGGCTCCTTGTGTGAACTGATCTTTCTTGCACTTTGGATTCTATTGCCTTCTGGATCTTTTGCTTTGCATCTCTATCCCTTGGCAATCTCTCCAATTTGCAAGTCTCTATCAATTTGCTCTCAATCTCCTTGCCAAGGGATCTACTCTTTGAGTCTTCTCTAGCAAGTTCTATTGATTAGGTGTATCAGGCCTAAGAGGAACAACTGATTTGTGGTGTGTGTGTTTGTATCCAAATCCCCCACTTCCCCAAACCCTAGTTCATCAAATCCACCCCACCAAGTGTGAATTCGTGAAGATTGGGCCACCCAAAGTGGTTTGGACCACATCATATGGTATCAGCAGCCTAGAGTTGCCACGAATTTCACCCCACCCACCCCAGTTTCACCCATAATTTTTTTCCAAAAATTACCCCAAAAAATAGCCCCAATTTGGATCTGCGAATTTGTTGACTTTTTTGTGGTTTTTATCCATGGATCTGCTGTCTTAGGTGTTGATCTAACCTCCCACATACTCCCTATCCTTGGTTTTTCCAACCCCCCCCCCCCCCCCCCCGGATTTCTGGATTTTTGGACCGGATTTCCGCCAAAATCGTGAAGAACAGCACAATCCCGCGCCAAGCGGTACTACCGCCCACCAAAGAAGCGGTACTACCGCCCCATACAGCAGCGGTACTACCGGCCCGGCGGTACCACCGGTCCAGGACAGCGGTACTACCGCCCGTCAAACAATCTCACATTCTCATTTTCGGTTGGCATTCCTGTCTTTTGGTGCTTGAGTCTTTGCCTAGGTGTAACACAAAGCTTCCGCAACTCTTCTTTGACGACAATAACACCGCAAGGCTCAAGTGTACTTTGACACCATCAACCGCCGAAAGGCGATCATCGTCGTCACCTAACATCATTAGGTATAACTTGCACTTTACCCTTGTTAGCCCTTTTCTTCCTTTGGTGTACCTATCCTAGAGAGTGGTTGTCTTAGTGTTGCGTAGCATTGCACAAGGTGTCCCGACAGTGAGAGGGTGCGTGTGTGTGTTGTTGAGCAAAGCTAAGAAGCAAGCTCTGGTGGAAAGTTATATCAAGGAAGGAGTCCCATACTTACATAGTGAAAAAGAAAAATATGAAAAACATAAAAAGTGATACAAAAAGAGTGTGTGTTACCACCATACAAAAAGAGTTACCAAAAGCTTTTAAGAAAAAAGAGAGAAAAGAGAAGAGAGGCATCTTGTGCAAATCTTGTTGCTTCTCCAATTTTTGTAGCCAAAGCCACGGTCTCTCCTTGCGTTGGTGTGACACGAGCATTAGTCTTCGTTAGGACATTTTGGTTACTTTGCTCATTTCCTTGGTCACACTAAACCCATTAGTCTTGTGTTTTGGTGTGTGTTTCCGTCATCTTGGGGTTGATCACCATTTTTGACATCTTGACATTTGGATTTTTCTCCACTTTTTACAATAAACAAGTTTTTTGGTTCTTATTTTGGGCTATCCACTTACCCTCCTACCACAATAGTGAACCGGTGTGCGTCTTGGGTGAGTTAAAGAGGTTGTTCCTTTTCTTGATACATTTCTTCAATAGTCTTTGTAGGATTTGTTTCAAAGTTTAGTTTGCTACCCTAACAATCTCCACAAGCTTTGTTGGTCCCCTTATGATATCACAGCAAGCAATCATGCATGACTTGAAACCTAAGTTCGCCGACATAGAAGTCCAATTCGACCTCAGCAACAAGGTGATGGACAAACATAGTGATGATCTTCGGTGCTTTGAAGAGAGGGTGAACGAGAACCAAAACACTATGAATGCCAACATTCAACATCTCAAGCATGACATGGCTAATACCAAGGAGGCATTGGACAATGTCAACAACTCTCTCCAATTGCTACTCCATGGTCGTCGTCGACACCATTCAAGATCTTCTCGCTCCTCGCGCACCCATACCTCCCGCACAAGTGATGATTAAGCTCAAGGGCAACGGCGACCTCAGGACCCACACCCCCATAATGTGGAAGCGCAAGGGCAACGGCGACATCAAGACCCACACCCCCATAATGTGGATGCTCAAGGACAACCACCGCCACAAGGGGATGCACCTAATGCTACTCAATGTCCACTTCAACCTGAAGAAGGACAAGGAGACTCTCAGGAAGACCCCATGCTTGAACAAGAACGTGCGCGTCAAAAACAGCTAGCAGCCCATGCTCAAGCTCGACAGGAACAAGATCATCTCCTTGAACAAGAGTGCCGACGACAAGCCAACTTGGAGTAAGCAAACCGCGAGCGACGCATTATCAACCTAGAAAGAAATCAACCTCATGGCCAGCGTGCAGAAGCACATAGAGAAGATCAACGTCAACGACACCCAAATGATCACCGGTGCCACAACCATAGAGCACGAAGAGAGCCAGACCATGAGCCAAGTGAACCAAGTTCTGAACATGATGAGAATGACAGAAGTGGCAGAAATCACAACCGCAATGCTCGGCCTCACCATCGCAACCGTGCTCCAAGTGAAGATAGTGTCGGCAACAATGACAATAACAATAGAAATGCAGCTCAGGTCCATGGAAGACCACCTCCTCACCGACATAATGAGTCTCATGATGCTGATGGTGATGATAGACCACCTCCTCGTGACAACAACATAAATGAAGAAGATCTCTATGGCAAGCTAAAGTATACCATGCCTAAATTCAAGGGTGAAGATAACCCGGAAGAGTACCTCAAGTGGACTCTCAAGGTGGACAAAATCTTCCGAGTACACAATTACTCCGAAGCTAAGAAGGTCGCAATAGCATCTCTTGAATTTGAGGACTATGCAAATGTGTGGTGGGAACAAGTTGTTCAAAGGAGAGAAGAAAACCTTGAAGAGGCAATTGAAACTTGGGAAGAGATGAAGGAAGTAATGCATGCACGCTTTGTTCCGGAGCACTACACACGTGACCTTTTCAACAAGCTCACCAAGTTGACACAAGGAACAAAATCTGTGAAGGATTACTACAAGGAAATGGAAATCATCGTGATGAGAGCACATATCGAGGAGGATGAAGAACACACAATTGCAAGGTTCCTCAATGGTTTGAACTACCCCATACAAAAGATTGTGGAGTTTCAACCATACACCACCATTGTCCAATTGGTCCACCAAGCAACAAAACCTGAGCGCCAAGTGAAAAAAGACACCATACAAGAAAGAGCAAAGGCATACTATGCAGCAAGGAACACCACCTATACTTCTTCAAGCCTCACGCAACCTCTGGCACAACCTATGAAGCAAGCTCAACCAACACTCAAGTCACAAAGCTCAAAGGCTGCTCAATCAACAATGTCTTTCAAAGCTTCAACAAGTAGCAAGGACATCACTTGTTT
>QRDG01000064.1:787199-850613 GCA_012064385.1 Puccinellia tenuiflora | reverse complement strand
TTGGACTATGATGTTTCTCTACATAATCTTGTTGTGTCGATGTAACGATTCCAACGAGTCCAAAATTATCGAAAACGGAGTTCATTTGCAAAAGTTATGGGGTTCTGATTTCACTGTTTGGATCTGGCCCGGAGATGGTCCGGAGTCTCCGGTCACACCGGAGTCTCCGCCCCAAAGGACCCGGAGTCTCCGGTCCCCTGTTTTTCGCTGCCAAATGACTTGCTGTGGTGCGCTACTGGACTGGGGTCCGGAGGTACCTCGGAGATGGTCCGGAATCTCCGGCCCATCGGAGTCTCCGGCCCAAGGGACCCGGAATCTCCGGCCTCAGGTTTTCTCAGCTCTTTTGCATCTTTGTGGTGCGGTACTGGATAGGGGTCCGGAGCATCCCCGGAGAGTGTCCGGAGTCTCCGGCCTGGCCGGAGTCTCCGGCCCTCTGGACCGGAATCTCCGGTCTGCCCCGATGATTCAGCAGGCCCGGAGCCTGGCCGGAATCTCCGGCCCACTTACACCGGAGTCTCCGGCCTGAGAAGGCTGTAACGGCTAGTTTTTGGGGGAGGCTATAAAAAGCCTCCTTCTTCCCCAAGAGCTGGCTGCTCACTCACTCCCTCTCTCCTCCATTGTTGCACACTTTTGAGAGCTCGATTCCTCCAGTTCCCTCCGATGATTCTTGCCCAAATTTAGGGAAACAATAGAGGAGATCTAGATCCACTACTCCACCAAACAAAATCTTTTCTAAGTGAGGGGAACTCGTGGGATCTTGATTTTGGATTTGCTTTTTGTTCATCATCTTGTTCTTCCTCTTAAATCCCTCCATAGCAAGATTTGGGAGCCCCCAATTGATTTGTGGGTGTGTGCCCCAAAAGTTGTAAAGGCTCCGGATTCCGCCTCGAAGAATTCCGATAGTGGAAGGTGAACCAAATCATTGGGTGCGGTTTATCGGAGAATAGGCTGAGGCCTTTGTGGCATCTTGAGTAGTCCTCTTGTGCCAAGCTCACACCCCTCCAACGAGACGTACTCCCTTAACAAGGAGCAATTCGTGAATACATCCTCGTCTCCGCGTGACTCGGTTATTTCTATACCCGAGCTTTTACTTATGCAATTTACGTTGTGATAACCTTCGTGCTTGAAGTTCTATATCTAGCTATCAACTTGTTACTTACCTTGTTTAGCATAATTTGTTGATGCACATAGGTAAACCTAATAATTTAGGTTGTTGGTTTGTTAATTTAAACACATAGTTTTATTCCGCAATTATCAAGCCTTAAATTGAAAAAGTGTTAATCGCCTATTCACCCCCCCCCCCCCCCCCCCCGCGGTAGGCGACATCTCAACATAGTTTGTTCTTTCATTTATACTACCCTTTTCGAAGAAAAAATCAGAAGTGCCTTTGTAATGTTGTATTACCGTTTGATTTATGTTTCCTCCTCTAACCCTCATCGTGCTCTTCATTTTACAGCAGGCGCCGTGTGTTGCCGCAGACTTTTCGTTTGGAAGAGCAATCCAAGAAACCTATGCCAAGTTGCCTACACGACCTCGTCTCCTATGAATTCGTCTGAAATTCAAAATACCTTCCGCTTGCACTCTATCCTCAATTCGTCATGCCTATCACTTCCATTTCTCCTGCCATCGTCACTCCATACGTACGTATCTACGTACCTAGCTAGTCCGTCTACACATCCGAGCAAGACGACCCGCCGTACGTACTAAGAACTAATCCACATCTATCGATGATAAACACTCAAACTAGCGGCGATGCGCGCGGTGGTCCGACTCCGACATAATGCTAGGATCGGACTGGTACGTACCATTAACCATCGTATGAAGTTCTCTCGCATGAGGAAACTTGTTTAATTTTAAGGTCAACTGTCGCTAACAGTTGGGTCGATACAAATAAGAGAAACTTGCCATCGCTCATGGACGATTTAACTGGTAATATTCATTTACACATGCATGGTCCAGGCTTAACCGAGATGATACACTGCAATAATAATTGTGATGTACGACCGAGAATTGGCAAAAGAAAAAACTAAAACGGGGGGGGGGGGGGGGGGGGTATTAAGAGTTGGTATCCTTCATCCACTTTACCAAATTATAAATCCGCTATAATAAAAATTAAATAACCTTGTTTTTTCTTTAAGAAAGAGCAACTTGTTTCGGTTGCCTACAAAGTTGATAGTTTATTTGGGTTGTTGAAATGTCAAAAGAAAAATCCAAATAGGGGGTATAAACACTTGGCATCCAGCTGCATGATCTTTTTTCTATTGCATGAACTAGACTTGGCACCCTATTTACCAGGTAAAACCTTGTGACAAACTTGTTATGGGTATCTTTGTGAGAGATGCATAGCCCTGTTTGCTGTCTTCCTCGGCTCCATCTTCTATATACATGACTAGTCAATTGTATGTATACTATAGATCATGAATTTTCATCGTATAATGATATGAATGATGTGGAATGCCCTATTGGGGCGACTGACACAAGTTCAGTTATCACTAGGACCAGATGAGTTTCGTTGGAATCTTCAAGCAAACGGTTTGTTCTCGGTAGATTCCATGTATAGAGCTTTGGTCCACTCCGATATACCAGTCGATGATAATAAGTAAATTTGGAATTCGACATGGAGCACACAACGAGGGATATTTTTATCCGACATGGATGGCCTAGGGATCTTCGGATTGGCCCTCATTCTCCATAGGCGTGGTTAAAGAAATACTTGTAATGCGTCTGTGTGATTTTTTTTCTTTATTTCATTGTGGTGTTTGTTGGGGTTGTGTACATCTTGTTATGCAGAGGCCGGGCGTGGCATACTTTGTATCCCTTGATACATTGAAATGAAAATCTCTTTATCGAAAAAAAACATGTAGTAACCTCTAACCTATATGCCATACCCTATATTATTAAATAAAATGTAATGATATTCACAAAGAATAAAATATGTCGAAAAATGAAACATTCTTGGAGATAGTTAGATTCCATACAACATAATGGGAAATGTCTCTTGATCCTTGTATAAAGGTGAACGCTGCACTCCAGCATTGTCTTGTTTGAATCCAGCTACATGGAGTTTACTCGTGCTTTGATCGCTAAAGAAAAAACATGAATAGAACGATCGTTTCGATCGCAGAATTGAACGCAAAATACTCCACTAACTTTGGATTGCTCAGCGCGATTCTTTGGTAGCGTTCCTTTGGCTTTTTTTTCTTTTTCAAGACATAAAAATATACAATGTACATATGCTTCCCAACAATCTCGCCGGGACACCCGCAACCCCTCCACAGATCGTGCGTTGTCACATATGTGTGTCCTTGCCGCCCCCGCAATATCTACAGTTCTAGACCACCTGTTGAGCCCCAGTTATAACTGGTGCTCCCATCTTCGGACCTCTACTGCCGTCAACGGTGTCTCGTCTGACTCCACTCCACTTGGCGGCTCAACCCCCACCGGCGATTACACTAGACCACCCGTTGGGCCCCTGTCATAACCAGTGCTCCCATCTCCGGACCTCTACTGTTGCCAACGATGTCTCGTCTAACTCTACTCCACTTGGTGGCTCAACCCCCACCGACGATTACAGATAACTCGCTACGGCTATATGCATATGCTCGATCCTCGATGATGGGCGCCGGTGAGCTGTACCAGCATGAGAGATCCGACTATGAGCTCTCGTGACCTGCAACTATCGACTGTACGCTTTGCAAGTATGCTACCATGAAAAATGATGGGAATACAAGGCGATGTGATGCTCGATCCCACGCCCACACACCATGCCATCATTGACAAATGCATCTTGCCAAACGTAGAGTGGTGCCTCTTCGGCGCGATGGAACCGGAGATGCATTATATTGGGATACCAGAGAAAAGGCGGTGTGTCGAAAAGAAGGCGACACAAGGCAGCGCGTTTCATAGGAACTCGGCTTAATATTTCTGTGCATTTTATGTTTATACATGCGGCATACACAACGATGTTTTTTTTAAAACCCGTAGCAACGCACGGGTATTTAGCTAGTTGTAGATACTACGCAAACAGGTGGTTTTCCGTGTACCTGATACGCTCGGCAGAGGCCCAATTGCACTCGGCAAAGCCTTTTCCGAGGTAAGTCTCGGTAAAATTACTTGGCATATCAACTACTGTCAACCACCTCTCTGCGAGATCTTTCTCTCGGGCTCTCGACAAAACGTTTGCTGAGAATCAACTAGTTTCTCGGCAAACAAAAGTGTATACACGGTTGGGAGAAGGAAACGATGTCGCCACGTGTCTCAGAACATTGCCGAGAGTCCTGTCCCCGACCCTTCGCAAAACAGGTAAACAGGAACAAAAAAAAAACGCAATATTTCCTTCAAAGTCAGACGGCGGGCCTGACACTATGGTTTGCACGTAGCGGTTCGATCGGAGGTGCGGGACTGCCAATCCTATGCCCCTCTCGTCGGTGGAGGTCACCCGCCGTCACCGAGAACCATAGTCGCACCACCCTGCTCGTCATCGTCGGCTATAAGTTCCACCCGTTGAGCTCAATGCCCTTAGCTTGCTCTCTGTGGCTCAGATCTGTCGCGTGGAGAGACATAATAATGTGTGGTGAAATCATAACAACCAGATATGCAGTAAGAACATGCACCGGCAAGTCAATTCTACCGGCCTTCAAAATAATAGCAAAAAATCCAAATTATAACCCAAACACAACTAACAATATGTTGATATTTAACCAAATCACCAAGACCTCAACTACTAATCAACTATGTATGCGAATCTAGTAGTGAATTGCATATTTCATTCCTTATAGAGATTATTCACTTTGGCCTCTTGGACCATATTTCAAGCATGAGAATATCATGCTTTTATACATCATGGAATCATCATGGTTTAATATAGGGCGCATATAAATACGATTCGCCGTTTCATGATCGGAAACAAGAACATTAGACAGTAGCTTTTGTTAACGTTAAGCCGCTTTATACAAAATAATTTTGGAGCTTGGCAGGAATATTGTGGTTTCTAAGAAAACCATAGTTTTGAACACATAGAAGTTCTTGAAACAAAATTGCAAAATATTTGTGGAGTTTTGTAGATACTGTGGTTCTTTTCTCGTACTAAAACATCTACACATAGGGAAATTCACCTTGGAACATGGGAGCAGATGCTCCTGCCACTGAAAAATCATTTTGAGATGTCAAAAAATTTCGGACAAAAATTACACGCCTTACATCTCGACATTTTATGTGTGCACGCCAAGTTTCATGAAAAAAGGATAATTTTTTTTGGTATGTCTAAAAAAGACAAAAAAAATCACGTGAAAAGATTTTTTTAGCACCGAATTTTGTCTTTTTTATATGCGACACAAAAAATGCCGGTTTTCCGTCGACTTAGTGAGCAGATAAAATGTTGATTTTTTAATGTTTCAAAACACGTTTGATGCACATTTCAAAAATCAGAGCCAAAATGCCACTCCCCTAGACGTACTTCTTTTGTAAAAACTAAGAATGAATAACTCTCTGTATGTTTTGTTCGTTGGGAGTTCTGTGTCTCCTTAATAAAATTAACCCTAGTGTGGTTTTGTTGATCTTTTTTGGATACTATGGTTTAAGAAAAAAACATTGCATCTAAAAATAGCCTTTTCTTTATTGTAGTTAGACTTTGGTACATAATATTATTCTTTATTAATCTGCAGTAGGGAAAGTATACACGTCAAAGCGACCTCACAGTTGACCAACTTGCAACTGGCCAACTTATCATTATTTAAAAAAACAAATATGCTCGGCAAACAAGCAGAGCGCTCTTGGAATCCTGTATATATATGGGACGTCCGCTTGCTACACTTTCATGCAAAAGGAGTTCGATCAGGCTTCTAAACGCCTACTGCCTACACCAGCAACACCAGATCCAGGATTAGAGCATCAGCTGTTTCGTAAGTAGCTAGCTACCTGTAGCAACTCAACTCCAAGCGCGAAGATGGCAGCGCAACATGCTGCCTCTGTGCTTGCCGCGGCGTTGCTCGTCGGATTCCTCGCATCCATCCCGACTGGTAAGCTACCTGTCTATCTCTGTTGACCACCGGTGTCAAACCAGCGAACCGTGCTACAGTAACTTACAAACAATGCAACACACCAATCTAGCCGAGTTCACCGGGTAATACTAAGGGCTCGTTGGCTCCCATCATTTCAAGCCGGAATCATGAAATTCATTTGTGATTCTATACCCATTCGGTTTGACTGTCATGTAAAGTCATATTATCTTATTTGGAATTCCAGCAAATGTCTATTGTGTGTTATGCCAATTCCTACTTCTAACCCTGTCCTTTCACTTTCCACCTATATATCCTTTCACTTTCCAAATGAAATGATGGATGCGAACGAGCCCTAACTGATCACACGATTCTTTTCTCTGGCAGAGGTGCAATCCATCGGTGTGTGCTACGGCGTGATAGGCGACAACCTGCCCCTGGCGAGCGACGTGGTGCAGCTCTACCAGTCCAACGGGATCACCGGCATGCGCATCTACTTCCCGGACAGCAACGCCCTCCAGGCCCTAAGCGGCAGCAACATCGACCTCATCATCGATGTTGGCAACGACCAGCTCGCCGCGCTCGCCTCCGGCCCGGACAACGCGTCCTCCTGGGTCCTGGCCAACGTCCTTGCCTATCCGAGCGTCAACATCCGATACATCGCGGTGGGCAACGAGGTGGACGGTGGCGACCCGCAGGCGCAGTACATCCTCCCGGCCATGCAGTACATGAACGCCGCCATATCCACGGCCGGCCTCGGTGACACGATCAAGGTGTCCACGGCGGTGCAGTCCGGCGTGACAACCGGATACCCACCGTCCCACGGTACCTTCTTCAACCTTGCCTCACACATGCCGCCCATCGCCCAATACCTTGCAAGCACCGGCGCGCCGCTGCTCGCCAACGTGTACCCCTACTTCGCCTTCACAGATCCGTCCGCGACGATTGACATCAACTACGCCCTCTTCAAGTCGCCGGGCACGGTGGTGACGGACGAAAACGGCAACCAGTACCAGAACCTATTCGATGCAATGGTGGACACGTTCTACTCCGCACTGGAGAGCGTCGGCGCCGGGAGCGTCAATATCGTGGTGTCAGAGAGCGGGTGGCCATCGGATGGCGGTGCAGCAGCGACCCTAGACAACGCGGGGACATACGTCCAAAACCTGGTCAAGCACGTCGGCAACGGGACGCCCAAAAGGCCGCAGCCGCTGGAGACATACATATTTGCTATGTTCAACGAGAACCAGAAGACAGGTCTCGAAACGGAGCAGCACTTTGGACTGTTCAATCCGGACATGTCGGTAGTGTACCCTATAGATTTCAGTTAAGTGCGTAAGTTCATATGTACCTACATGATGGTGTGGTGTGGTGTTCATCGCGACTTCTAGTCGCAGTATCTTACATGTTTTGCGTCGTTGAGTCTGTGTGCGTGTGTATCACAGTTGTTTTGTATCCTGGAAATCGGGTTTGAGAAGAAATAAATAAATGAAGTCAGGTGTGTCTTTGTCCTAACCTAGTCCTTTGAATGGTCTTTATGTGTACTTGGACTTGTTTTGATTCAAGTAACAATTGATATTACAGTAAAGATTGAGATTTTGAGCTGTGCTTGCCTCTGGAGGCTATCCATACTACTAACATCTTGGGATGTGCGATCGCTGTTGGTTGAAACGACAAGAGGCAAAGAAGACACACGTTGTTGTCAGCGAAACGCGAGTGCACATCAAGATAGTTTTTGAGGGATTTCCAACTACAACCCCTAAACGGAACCGTATATGTCCTTTTTTTTTGGTCCGCTTTTGTCCAATGGTGGATAATTTTTTTATTTTTTGCACGTGATTGGTGAACAAGTTATCCGTGTATTGCCCGGCACATAGTAGCAGAGCGTGACTAGAATTCTAGAAATAGCCGATGGGCCTGTTAAAATATAATTACCTAGCCCTTTCCATCAGTTCGGACTTTTGGATTAGTTGGCTAGCGCATCAATTCAATATGGTATCAGAGCCAGGAGGTCTCAAGTTCAAACCCCGGCTTCCGCACTATTTAATACAAAATAGTTACGGCCTCCCATCTACTTACCTAGCCCTTTCCATCAGTTCGGACTTTTGGATTACTTGGCTAGCGCATCAATTCAATAGGGCCAAACAGCACCACGACCCATCGCAACTTATGTAGCCTGAGCAAGATGAAGTAAACTGGGCCAATTTCTGGTGAATAAATGTGCTACATATCCTGAAATTAGTGTTTTTCATTTTCGAAAGACCTGGCCAGGGCCCACTATGACCTCCATGACGCGCGTCGTCCCTATGGTGCCCCCAAGGGCAGCCCACAACAAAAGACTGGACATGTCCAATTTAATTTTGACTTTTTGTCTATTATCTATTTTTCGTTATTTCAAATATATATCTCATAAGATAAAACCCCATTAAAATGTATTATTGATTTTTTTCTATCTCAACATGTAAATTATCCACACCATCCATTCTCTTTGCACCAATTGTCCATATCATCTTCACTATTATATTTATTAATCTCTAAATGTAAATCACACATCATCCATCCTTTAATCATTTATTTTCCACGCTAATAATTTTTAATACACACATATATTTCATGTTGAATAAATTTAGTATCTCGGCTATGGTAAATTTAATTTTGCACATTCCTTATGACTTAATGTATCATGTTATTTATACCCTTTTATTTAAGTAATATAGTTTCTAAAGGGATTCCCCCTGCAACGTGGGGGGGGGGGGGGGGGTACTTCTAGTTATTATAACAACAAATCCAACACTTGGTTCAATTGTATAGCAATTATCGCATAAATCCAATTTCAGAAATCAAAGCAACACAAATGGGAAGAAACTACTCACTAGCAAAACAAAACAAGACATCAGATTAATGGTAGCCATCAGGCCGGCCCGTGCATAGACAGTGCAAGCAAAAAAAATTGGCGTGTCAGGGCGGCCCATGTGTCTTGTTTACCCAATAAAAACATGGCCCACTGTATTATGTGCCTGGCCGGGCATGTTTTGGGCCTAGAAGGCCCAGCGTGTATACTTCGGCCAGTTTTAGCTGTTTTCGGCATGTTCAGTCTGTTTTATTTCTAAAAAATATAGGAAAATGTAGAAAATAAAGAATTGAGAAAAGAGGCCAAGGGTTATGGCGGGGTAAATAGTGAGCTTTATTAAGCCTGAGAAAAAGAGGCCAAGGGTCATCCTCATTTTCATGGTTCTTTGGGTGCTCCTCCTCCGATTCGAGATACACCAACTCCGGATCGGTCTCCGATGGATCCTTTGGCTTTTCCATGAACTCGATGAATTTGAGATTAGAGCTTGCAGGGACTACTGTATGTTTACTAGTGTCAAACCAGTGAACCGTGCTACGGTAACTTGTAGACAATACAAGATCAATCGGGGAATACTAATTGTTCATGTTTATTTTTTTCTCGGGCAGAGGTGCAATTAGGCATGTAAATGGCGCATAAACGGCTCCCGCAATTCCCGTTTAGTTAGCTCCCTAGTTCATTTTTCCAGCAAACAAAAACTTTTTTGACTTGTAAGACCAATAAGTGGGCTTAAATGGGTTTTAAGTGGCGCCATTTAACATCCCTAGGTGCAATCCATCAGCGTGTACTACGGCATGATAGGCTACAACCTGCCCCTAGCGTGTGACGTGGTGGAGCTCTACTAGTCCAACGGCATCACCGGCATGCGCATCTATGCCCCGGACGCCCTAGACGCTTGCGGCCCTCGAAGGCACCGACATCTCCCTCATCATGGACGTCACCAACGGCCAACTCGCCTCTGGCCCCGACGCCGCATCCTTCTGGGTCCAGGCCAACGTCCTCGCCTACCCGAGCGTCAACATCCGGTACATCACGGTGGAAACAAGGTGGAAGGCAGCGACTCGCAGTCTCAGTACATCCTCCCAGCAATGCAGTACATGAACACCGCCCTGTTCGGGGCTGACCTCGGTGACAAGATCAAGGTGTCCACGGCGGTGCACTCCGGCGTCACTATCGGGTACCCTCCCTCGTATGTCACCTTCTCCGCCTCGCACATGGCGACAATCCTCAATATCTTGCCAGCACGGATGCGCCACCGCTCGCCAATGTGTACCCCTACTTCGCCTTCACGGGCACTCCCGGGATTGACATCAACTACGCCCTCTTCTAGTCGCCGAGACCCATGGTGCAGGACGACAACGGCAACTAGAACCTGTTTGACGCGCTCGTGGACATGGTCGATCTACTCATGGTTTCAAATTTCAGTTTCAGAAAAATTTCGGCCACTACTGAAATCACTCAGTGATTTGGGTTTTCATTTCGGCCAAATGACCGAAATTTTCTGTTAAACTCATTTAAGTATTTGAAAAAAAATTAAAATATTTTAAAAGTTTTTTGAATTTCTGTGTAGTACTGAAATTGCTGAAATATTTTGACGAAAGGTAATTATTTTGGTCTATGCTGAAATCAATGTCAATGAAATTTCACTAAATTTTAAAACCCTGGTTCTACTACGCGCTGGAGAGCTCCGGGGCCAGTAACGTCGGCATCGTGGTATCAGAAAACGGGTGGCCGTCGGACGGCGGCGCGACGGCGACCCGGCCTGGACAAAGCGGGAACATACATCCAGAACCTGGTCAAGCACGTCGGCATGGGGACGCCCAAGATGCCACAGCCGCTGGAGACGTACATATTTGCTATGTTCAACGAGAACCAGAAGCCAGGTCTGGAGACGGAGAAGCACTTTGGGTTGTTCAATCCGGACATGTCGGCAGTGTATCCTATAGATTTCAGTTAAGCGCGGATATAGTCGTGTGTGGGTGTGTGTGCGTATACGTGAGTTTGGGTCTAAGTACGTAAGTTTGTATGTACGTACATTACGTGGTTGGCTTTCATGGTGTAGTGTTCATCGGGGCTTCTAGTCGCAGTATCCTACATGTTTTCCGAGTAGTCTTTCGTTGAGTCTCAACATGTTTATATATCACAGTCGTTTTGTATCCTTCTGATCGGGTTTGAGAAGAAATAAGGAAATGAAGTCAGGTCAGCCGTGTCTTTTTCCAAACATAGTCCTTTGAATCGTCTGCCTGTATGGACTTGATGAAATGAAATGCGACAATTGATATTACAACCCGTTTGGCTCCCAGGTATTGGAACATGAATCATGGAATTCATTTAGGATTCCAGGAGACCATCCGTTTGGCTGCCACGGAATTGCATACAGAATTCAATCGTTAATTCCATCGAGGCCGGCCCATAGGTAAACTCAATTCCACTCGACAGCCCGTCGTTTGTCTGGATTTCAGGCAGGCCTCTCCCCCACGACATAACTTCTCTCCCCTGGCCCATCTCCGCCCTCTAGCCTATTGCGCCGCCGCGCTCGCCTTCTTCCGCCTCCCCCACGCTGCTGCCGCTGCTGGCCGGGAACGACCAGCTCACCCTGTCGAGGCCCACCCCGGCGGAGATCTTCGGGAGGCGTGGTTGCTTGAGGCGGCGTTGGCACCGGCCGACTGAAGGGGAAAAGGCAGGAGCAACTTGGGCGGCGCCGTGAGGTCGTCGCGGGCCGCCGGCATTGCCGCGCGAGGACGGGTGGAGGTAGTAGCCTCGGTCGCGGCTGCCTCCCGCGACCCCGAAGCCGCCGCCGGCAGTGAAGGCGGCCGGGAGGAGCGGGCAACATCTTGAGACTCTTCGTGCTGCTCCGCTGCTCGTAGAGCTTGAAGCCCAGATTTAGAAGTAATTTCATGCTTTTATTACGTAGCAATTTCATGTGGACTTCATTTCAATTACAAAGCTGTGTAGCAGCCAAACAAGTAATTTGGTATTGAATTTCAATTCAAATGATATGAAATCCTGTTGGAAGTTTGAATTTTACGAAATGAAATGAACTGACCGGAGCCAAACGATAAAGATGGAGATTTCAAGATGTGCTTGGCCTCGCAATCCGAGCGTACAGGCTGGGCGATCGTTGTTGGTTGCAGCAACAAGGCAAAGAAGACACACGTTGTGGTGGCAAGACGATGGGGTCATCCGCGGGTGCACCTCAAGATAGTTTTTGGGGGAGAATGATTTTTTGATAAAGTGAATATATGAGTATCAAATGCTAGTTCCAGTCTTTCCACCAACACGATACCAAAGGCTATTCACAACATCAAGGATGCACGCACAACTAAATTATTATAAAATGAAAAGAAAAAAAGATCAACAAAAAGGCCCCAACAAGTATTAGCATTAACCACCAATGATAGCAAATCAAGGGTTAGAAGACAGTTGCTCCATCAACGACGTCTTTATAATGAGAACGATCCGATTATGGAGGTCAGATCATGAGTTTTCACTTGATGAGAAGTTGAGCAACTCAAGTCAGTGTCTTCAACAAGAGAACACCGTGTGAACTCAACTATTGCCAGATTCAACTGATAAAGGTTGGATCTAGATCTTTCATCCCTAAAACTCAAGACCTAACATTTAAAGAGCGCCACCACACCAAAGTCGTCATGTGCTGCCATCACTTGTTGATCTATTATCACACAACCGTGCACGCACGAGACTAACATGACTTAACCACATAACTAGAATCATGTGTGTAACATGTTGCCGATCAAGCAACGCCTAGGAGGCGCTTGACATCAACACGAATCCCCTCATGCCAAGGGTCTGCACACGTGCACCCAATAGGCCAATCACGTGTGCCACGTGTGACAAGGTCTGAACCAACGAATCGAGCAAAATAGTCACCAGATCTATTGTTCTAGTCACCTCCATGGGCTATCTTGAGCAATCCAACCCTGCACCAAGAATGGGACGACCAATTGCTGGAACGCGCCATCGAGGACCTCCATCGGATTTCGAAGCAAGCCGACCTTGTGCTCCGTATAGGTTCTGCCTTCTTCCATTAACTGGGAAGATTCTAGCCTTTGAAGGCATTAATTGGGTAACACGAACCAAAAATGAACATTGTTGCTGCAAATCCGAGATCTCGTAGTGCATATTTGTCTATCAGTCGCGTGGAAAGTGACACACCACAAGTATTGCGCCGCTGATATTTTTTACTAGTGGCATGTCTATTGCCATGCCACTAATAATATCACTAGTGGTGTGTCGAGTTCCCGACACACCACTGATATATGGTACCAATGGAGTGCCATGCCACGCCAATAATACTGTCTACATCAGTTGGATGCCACATTATATATACGCCACTAAGATTTTAAGCTTTCATCATAATAATTTTGACTAAATGTTAATTTGCGTGATTAATATATTTCAGATACATCCAATGGCTATATGAAAATCAATGTCGCAAAATATAATCAATTATATAAATGTATATATTAACTCTACAGGTAGGCATGCAAGTTTGGATTAACTTTTTACACACGAAATGAATAAATATAGTTAACCGGCTACTGAAAAGCCATGTGGGACATCCGATACAACGACAAGTTTGGAACTATACTTTTACATAACTAAATAAATGGGCAAATGTCGTCAACCGTGTTGAAAGGTCTAATGTCACCCTGGGTGTTCCTTGACCTTCACCAGCCTGCTTGTTGCCCCGCCGTTGAACTTCCCGGCAACATTGATGACATCATTGTTGATGATATCAACAAACTTTGTCTAGACGCGGAGATCTCCACCTGGGATGCGCATCAAAATTTAGGCACATTTGATGTTTTGAAATTGCTTGGACATGCTATCTTCCGCCCGGACGTACTACCACACGTGAAAGAGGACATAGTAGCCCTCCTGCACACAATTTTCCTATTGCTGGAGGCACCAACATTCAGTTTTGTCGGTGAAGAGTACCATGAAAACATTGTTAGTCTTTCTACAAGCATTTTCGATGGTTTCTCACATGTATTCAAAATTGAAGAGAGCCTCATCGAGAACCTTCTTTACTACTGTGTAATACTTCTACTTTTTCATCACCGAATCCAAAAACAAAGTTTCAGCACGCTTCGGATTGATGACGATGAGGATGTAGTGGTCGTCGTGCAAAATAGTTTAACAAACCAATCATACACAAATTAACCTTGGTACGTGCAAGGATAATGGCAATCTAGCAAAGCATATATATATATCTATGGCTAGCAAATGACTTATATTGAACAATATGGCAGGGTCCTTATTGTTTTTCAAATTGAAGGCACAAGGTGTCCAGCTTTAAATTAATAAAGTGCGGAGCAGGATGCCTGAGCATACAGGATGCTATAGTAACATCTTACAAAAGAACAATACACAAGCAAACTGAAAGAATACAAGAAACACACCTTGATCGTCGAAATCCTCATCCACCAAGGCGACACCACACGAGAGAGGCGACGGGAGTCGGAACATGATGAGGAACTCGCCGTCGAAGAAGAATCAGCCCCGTATCTGCCCGGAGGGCAGAAACACTATCACGATCCATCTTCGAGACCGAAGAGAGCCCCTGCTCTTTCACCCAGGTTCGAAGGACGCCGCACTGTCAGCTCGAGTCACTCACCCTAGAGGTCTAACGGAAATCACCAACACGGTGTCAACGAGCAAAGACCAAGCAAGACCTTCCAAGACAACCCGGATCACCACCAGAGCAACTCTACCACCAAACTAGCGAGCACACCTAGTCTGAAATCGTAAGCATGTGGTGCACCCAAAGGAGGAACAATGAGACACATAGAAGAGGATCACCTCACCATAGAAGACTATGCCCTGCGCATGAATCTCCATGAATCTGCAATCACCGACATGAAGCTCTCGATGATGAGGGGAAACCCAATTCCCTCTTGGCCAAAACAGCATCAGCGGGATAAACGAAAGCAGGAGAGCAGGACACCCGAAGAGGAGGATGTCGCAAGAGGAACCAACAGTCGTCACTCAACCTAACAAGAAGTAGCACATCGTTGCCCCTGATCCCAAAGTGGCGCATCCACGAAGGGCAACAAAGCCGAGGCATTGCCTCCATCCATTCCAACGAGGAACTAGCATTTCACCCGGGAGATAGGAGATGAGGGAGGGGATCTCGACGATGCCTCCAGCGAGGTAGATGATGTCTGCGGTCCATGCCGCCATCGTGGCTCGGCCAGGGATTTCTCCCGGAGCCCTCAACCCCCCCCCCCCCCCCCCCAGACCAACCCGACCAACCTGGATAGACTCCGGTGACCAGGAGAGGCCACAAATCTGACGAGTGATGAGCAGGTTCAGGTCGGCATCCATCAGAACTGACGTGAATGACGTCGGAGAGCCACGCGTGCTAGACCAGCACCCGATGTCCTGTCGTCGTCCAGGCGGGCAAGTATGGCAGCCAACATCCACGCAAGCACCGCCTGCCGGAGAGGCAGTGCCACCGCCTCGCTGTCCATTGCCCACCGTGAAAACCACAGCACGGCAAGGAGCCCCAGCTTCACCATCCTTGACGAGGCCTAGGGCTTGCCCGACGACCGTGTTCGGCAGCGGCGAGGGAGAGGAAGGAGGGAGGACAGAGTGAGCTGGATGTGGCGAGATCTAGGGTTCACCCTCGAGTCGCCCACAAGGGCGACGAGAGGCACATAGACAAGCAAGCCTGCTTCACAGTATGGTTGTGTGCTTTAGGGCGAAGAGTCCTTATTACCAACCATGAAGTCTGAAATGTACCTCCTCATAGCTTCATGGCCATTAGTGGTTTGCATTTTGTTCTCGTGCATATGGTAGTGGTCCGCTACTGTGATGCTCTCGAGCTTATTAACTCGGAGAGTAGAGGCTAGATGGAGCGCCGATAGCCGGAGTAAGGATCTAACAAGCCGGCGTGGGTGGAACATGTTGAATATTTCGTCGAAATGCCGATAGAACCTCTCTGTAGGGTATTGATGCACTCATTAAGTATAATCCTTCAGCACCTTCGCCATTAAGAGCAGGTGTTCTCGAACTTGTAATTGAAGTAAATCAGTCTCTCCTAAAACCCTAACTGTGAGTTGGTAGATATTATCTACTCCCTCCGTCCCAAAAGGGATGTCATTTCTTTGTCTAAATTTGAATGTATCTAGACACTCTAGATACATTCAAATTTAGACAAAGAAATGATATCTTTTTTGCGACGGAGCTAGTATATTTTTTTATACTATGGTTTTCTAGATACTTTTTGCATCTAAAAACAGCCTTTTGTTTCGGAAATTCACTTGTGCACCCGAGCTCACATGCACCTGTTATTTTCGAGCATTTTTTAAAAATAGTAAAACATTACGAAAAAATCTGAAAAAATTGGTGACACACACATATGAGTTTTTCACAATCGTGCAAAATTTCGGAATGAAATGACAAATTATGTGATCTGTATAAAAAAGACAAATACAGTTGTCAGAATTAGATCTAAAAACACAAATACGCCATCCCGCACCGCGACGTCATCCAGGGCCTCGCCGACAGGTTCACCGCATCCCCCGTCCGCTCCGGCAAGATCCCAGTCCAGCCCAAGCAGGTCTTCCCCCACCCCGCCGGCGGAATCGGCAAAGTTAGGATCTTGGGGGAAAAAGGAAGGTAGAGCAGGCGGCGATCTCCCTCGTCCTTGGGATCTTGGGGGAAAGAAAGGCGGCGCGGGAGGGGCGGAGCAGCGGCGCCGTCCGGGGCGGAGCAGAGTACGAGACGGTCGGGGATCTTCAGGTGAAAAAAACCAGGGGGGTTTTTGCAAAAATACCGCCGCGAACAGTAATTCGGGTCGGAGGGAGTATTTATATATACCTATTCTTCCTTAATCAGCAGTGGGGAAAGTTTCCATACTTTTTTAACGGGACAAAAACGAACTCACAGTCGACCAACTTGGAACTTGCCAAATCATTTTATTAATTTTTTGGAAAAAACTGCTCGGTAAACAAGCCGGGCGCTCCTGGAATCCTGTATATATATAGGGGGCGTCTGCTTGATACACTTCGCGGCAAAAGAGGTTTGATCAGGCTGCTACACGCCTATACTGCGCCTACAGCAGCAACATCAGCTGTTTCGCCAAGATGGCACGGCAACATGCTCCTGTCTCTGTGCTTGCCGTGGCGTTGGTCGTCGGAATCCTCGCATCCATGCCAACCGGTAAGCCACCTGTCTATCTCCGTTGACCACCGGCGGTGTCCATAATTAAACTAATGAGTCGTGCACACATCAATCAATTCTAGCTGTTCACGAATTTGTCTCTGCCAGAGGTGCAATCCATCGGCGTATGCTACGGCATGTACGGCGACGTCCTCCCGTCGGCGAGCGAGGTGGTGCAGCTCTACCAGTCAAACGGCATCACCGGCATGCGCATCTACATCCCGAACGCCGACACCCTCGCGGCCCTCAGAGACACCGGCATCTCTCTCATCATGGACGTCAGCAACGGCCAACTCGCCTCGCTCGCCTCCGGCCCCGACGCCGCGACCTCCTGGGTGCAGGCCAACGTCCTCGCCTACCCGACCGTCAACATCAGGTACATCGCGGTTGGCAACGAGGTGGAAGGCAGCGACCCGCAGTCGCAGAACATCCTCCCGGCCATGCGGAACATGAACGCCGCCCTGTCCGCGGCCGGCCTCGGTGACAAGATCAAGGTGTCCACGGCGGTGCACTCCGGCGTCACCGCCGGGTTCCCTCCCTCAAACGGCTCCTTCTCCTACCACGGCGGCTCCCACATGCCACCCATCGCGCAGTACCTTGCGAGCACCGGCGCGCCGCTGCTTGCCAATGTGTACCCCTACTTCGCCTACATGGGCACGCCCGAAATCGACATCAACTATGCTCTATTCACCTCGTCAGGCACGGTGGTGCAGGACGGCGACAACTCGTACCAGAACCTGTTCGACGCGATCGTGGACACATTCTACTCTGCGCTGGAGAATGATGGCGCCGGGAGTGTCGGCATCGTGGTGTCAGAGACCGGCTGGCCGTCGGCCGGCGCGAAAGATGCCACTCTTAGTAACGCGCAGACGTACAACCAGAATCTGATAAACCATGTCAGTAATGGGACGCCCAAAAGGCCGCAGCCGCTAGAGACATACATATTCGCCATGTTCAACGAGAACCAGAAGCCAGGTCTTGAGACGGAGAAGCACTTTGGCTTGTTCAATGGCCCGGACAAGTCGCCGGTATATCCTATTATTTTCAGCAATTCAGCACCGATATATTCGTGTGTGTGCGTCTACATGTGTTTGGCTCTAAGTATGTACGTAAGTTTGTACGTTTATATGTGATGTGGTTGGCTTGTATGTTGTGGTGTTTATCGCGACTTCAAATCGCAGTATCTTAGAAGAAGTATCTTATGCATAGGGGTATGATTTATTTTATTTTATTCAACGAAGACTATCAAAAATCTTTAGAAGCCACTAAACAATGTGACAACACATCACCAACAAGCATAACAAAACAAACAATCGAGGCCTTAGAGCATCTCCCCGGGGGGGGGGGGGGGGGGGGGTCGCAATAGGGCCTCTAAAGCTCCATTACGGCCCCGGACAGGAAAACAGGCCACACCGGGGGGTCGCAAAGCCTATCTCCAGCCCAAAAACTGTCTGACACCGCCAATAGGGACTCCAAAGTTGGGGGCTGACTTCGCGGTGCCGGACACTGTCCGGCCCGAGCCTCCAACAGATATGGCCCGCATGTCAGCCATACGAAGAGGTTTCTTCTCCAAATTAATGGCGCCGTGGTAGGAAACCGATACGCATGCGGGCGTCAATGTCGCCGCTTTCCCACACCACGCCGGTGCAGCATGCAGGCGACGGGACTGGACGTCTACGCGGCGCATTAACGCGGCGCCGGCCCACCCGCCAGGCCACGCACCGGCGCGGCGGTCAGCCCATCGGTCTGCACGCCTTCCCCCTCGGACGCCTCGCCGCCCCGCTCGCCCTCCGCCCATGAATAAATAGAGGCCGAGGGGTGGCGACGGCGATCCACACCCCATCTCCACCGGCTCGCGATCTCCTTCCCTCTCATCTTCCATCGCCGCCCGCTCGCGATCTCCACCATGAACAACAACGATCCACACCACATCCCCGCTCGGGGCGCCACCCTGCACGTCCCGGAGGCAAAGATCTTCCACCAGTACGGGCTCCTCTACCCGCCGGACTGCCACCTCCCCAAGGAGTGGGTCATTTCTAACGGGGGCCTCGCCGTGCCGCCGCTCCCCGCCAGCGATGAAGGCCTCCGCCTCGCCATCCTCGAGCATCGGGATAGGATGACGGAGGTGGAGCGGAACCAGCCAGAGAACGCCACCGACAACGTGGGCGCCTGGCTCGCCCGCCTCCACCGGGAACGCGATGAGGAGGTTGTGGATTACGACCGCATGCCCTGAGGGAAGCCGGCGAAGTGGAACACGGCCGGGCGCGAGAAGTGGTGGGGTGCCACCGGGCACACCGTGGCCAGCGCCATCGAGGCCGCCCGCCGCCACGCCGCAACGGGGAGTCAAATCCCGTTGAGGCTGGTGCCGGTTCCCCCGGGCTTTCCTCGGCCTTGATGTTGATGGCATATTGTTGGGAGACCGCAAGAGGAAAGTATGATGCACCACAGAAAAAGTTTTCCCTTGATTACAAAACCAAGGTTATCGAATCCAGTAGGACTTGGAGAAAGCTTAGCAAGGTGTCAATCCACTCTGGCGCTTGTAGATTAACGCGGACCTGCACACAATGACAAGCAAACTACTTTGCCCCAACAAAACAGAGAGGTTGTCAATCTCTCCGGCTTGCCAAACATATGGATGGCAATGGGTACCCGAAACCCGCTAACCCGACGGGTACCTGCGTTAAATGGGTAGGGTTTGGTAAAGAAAAAACCCGTGGAGCTACTTAGCGGTATAAACATAGACCCGTCGGGTCTGGCGGGGGCGGGTATGGGGGTGCCAAACCCGCACCCGCAGACCCGCAGACCCGGCTGTGACATGTAGATCCCACATGTCATTGACCTACCCACCAATCCCATTCCCCAATCCTCACTCTATTCCCCACCTACCCCATGCACGGACGCACCCACCAGGCCACCACGGGGTCTCCCTCTCGCGTCTACCGCCGCCGTCCTCTGCCCCTTTCCCCTTCCCGCTAGCGTCTACCGCCGCCGTCCTCCACGACTCCGCCTCGACTCCCCTCCGCCCGTGGCGCCTACCTCCTGGGCCGCCGGACTCCCCAGCTCCCGCCGCCGCACGAAGCAAGCACGCCGCACGCGCGGACGCGGGCCTCCCCAGATCCGGTCGCCACACGCCGCAAGCACGCCGCACGCGCGGACACGGGCCTCCCCAGATCCCGCCGCCGCACGCCGCAAGCACACCGTCCCACCGCTCCACCCACCCACCGCCGTCCCGACCTCGCCTCCTGCACCGCTGCACGGCCTCGTCCTCGACACCGTCCTGCGCGTCCCCGTCGGCCTCCAGCACGACCTCGTCCTCGACGGCGTCCTGCACGTCCTCGCCGGCCTCCAGCACGGCCTCGTCCTCGATGGCGTCCTGCACGTCCTCGCCGGCGTCCTGCACTGCCGCCCCCTGTCCTCTCTCGCGGGTCCCCGTCGGGTCCCGCAAACCCGGCGGGTGGCGGGTCTGGTTGGGAAAAGGACCCGACGGCGGGTATGGAGGCGGGTGGCGGTGCCGGGGAGAGGTGGCGGGGGCGGGTATGGGGGGGCCGGACCCGGCCCCGAACCCCCGGGTGCCATCCCTAGCCAAACACAAAGAATTAAATGTGTAGATGTAAATGACCAGCGAGCAAATGATGATGAAAAGCTATGAAAACGGTTGTAAGCAATGTAGGAAAATAGGACCGGGGTCCACAGTTCACTAGAGATGTCTCTCCAAAAGGTATACATGATGGGTAAACAAATTACAGCATGGCAATTGACAGACTTGTAGGCGCACAACAAGGCTATCATAAAACAATATAGTTCACCGCTTCATCTAATATGGGCATTACGTCAAAATACATAAACCGTCATCCAACTGCATCTATGACTAATAATCCACTCTGGGATCGCTATCCAGCATGTCACCCAAAAGCATTAAGTTGCAAGCAACAGATCATTGCAATAAGCAAAGTGCATAATGTAAGCAATGTAGATAACACGAAGAAATCACACCGCTGTTTTCTCCCTAGTGGCAACAGCACATCTCTAGCCTTGACCGTTCCTGTCACCGAACTCAAACAAAGAGAGGCATGAACCCACTATCTAGCATAAATACTCCCTTATACAACACTAATAATTACTCAACCAAACTAACCACTAGCATCGGAGAGCATGCAAGATCATAGATGAAACACAAAACTGAACAAAAGTAATGACTTCCACAATTCATCGGATCCATGCAAACACAATCATATAGCAATTACAAATAGATGATCTTGATCATGATAGGCAGCTCACAAGATCTAAGCAATGGAGTACAAGGAGGAGAGACAACCATCTAGCTACTTATATGGACCCGTAGTCCCGTGGTGGACTACTCACGCATCACTCCGGAGGCAGGCACGGTGATGTAGATGCCTCCGGCGTCGATTCCCCTCTCCGGCAGGGTGCCGGGAAGAGCTTCTGAACCCTCCTGAACTAGGGGTTGAGATGGCGGCGGCCTCGGACGTATTCTGAAAATTGTGATCGGTTCTCCTCTGTTTTTAGGTCAGAGGGAAATTTATAGGCGAAGGGGCGACGCGAGGCGATGGATATGGGCCCAGGTGGGCCCGACACACGGCCAGGGGGGGCCGCGGCCAGGTGGCTCCTGGAGCCCCTGTGCCTCCCCTCTGGCTGTCCTTCGGGCTCCGTCTTCATTTCATATTGGAAATAATTCCCGTAAATTTTGAGAGCAATCCGAGAAACTTCTCAGAACAACTTTTCTGAAACAAAAAAGACAACAGAAAATAGGAACTGGCACTGAGCATCTTGTTAATAGGTTAGTTTCATATATTATGCCAAAATGATATAAAAACATTGTAAAAACATGTGGCACTGATATATAATCAAGCATGGAACATAAAAAATTATAGATACATCGGAGACGTATCAGACGTCGTCGGCCGTTGAGCTCGAGAGTGACACCCCCGAGCTAATGCAGGCTCTCGAGAGGTCGGCGGCAATGGCGGCCTCAGCCTCCACCTTGGCCGGTGCCTCTTATGCGCAGCACGACGGCGCCTCTACCTCCCGCGCCGGCTCGTCGTCGCCAAACATCATCCTCCTCGACACCGACGAGGAGGAGAGCGACGGCGTCGATTGGGACAATCTGTCCGGCTAGATTTAGGGTAGGTTTTAGTTTAAATTTCGTTCAAATCTTGTAATATATAACTAAGTTTGAATGAAATTTGAGTCGTTTCCAAAATTGATTCGTTCGAACCGTGTTTGGTGTCCAGCCGTTTAGGGGGTGTCGGTGTGGGCTGAAAAGTAAAAAGCGCCGGACAAGTGTCCGACACTCCCACAATTGGGCCTCCAAACGGGTGGTGCCGGACACAATTTAGGCACCCCCGGTGGAGATGCTCTTATGCCCCGACCATAGCCATTGTCGACTCACTGGACAAACCAAAAGAGAGCGCCTCATGCGCACACACATTCTGAAACTCGCATCCGCCGTTTTCTGCCAAACTCATATATAGGGTGTAGATGGTGTCGAGGTTGGGGCTCGGCAATTCCCAAGGTTAGGTACCCCGGGTTGATTGAGGGGAAGAGAGGATGAACGTTGGTGATTACGACGGCTAACAGGGGGCGAATTTACCCAGGTTCGGCCCCTCGAGATGAGGTAAAGACCTACTCCTGCTTGTCTGATATTATCGAGGTGGCTACAATGGCGAGATGGCAATCTCGCTAGGGTTTGCCTGTGTGTTTCTTGCCCTAGGTGGCGCACCCTCCTGGCCTTTATATCACAGGCCAGGTCTCGGGTGGACGGTGCGGATTGCACATTACAGGATAAGGAAAGTCTCATCACCGATCTAACCGGCTACTTGGGCCTCACGGTGCACTTCATGGGCTTCAATGGGCTTCCCTTGGCGTGACCCAGGTACCACCACCGTGGGGTACCCGAAAGGTAGCCCCACGACAGTAGCCCCCGAGTGCTTAGTCGAATCGCAGAGTCGAGTAAAGAACTCCTTCCTCCGGGCACGCCATCTGGTTCCTTTATGAGTCAACCTTCGAGCGTATTTGACTTGAATCATCGGGTGTGCCGCATGATCTTCTTGATTCGCCAACTTTCGACTGTCGTTGTCCTTAGTCATCGGGTGCGCGAACAGCGCTCCCGATGGGAGTAGCCCCCGAGATTAATCTGAATTGCTTGCAATTGAGGTTAAACTCAATTTTTCTTTAGTCGAAAAACCCGCTCCCGATGGGAGTAAGAAGATGTCTCGAAATACCCGAGTCAAAAACTAGCCTTGCTCGACTTACTCTGTACTCAGCCTTGATGGCCTACTGAAGTGGCTTAAACTCAGCCCTTAAAGCTTACTGATTGTTCGTCCACTCGAATGATAAATTCGGGTATCATCAGCTTGTAAAGCTTACTACGTACTTGTCTTACTCGAATGGATTGTCGAGTGCTCTGCCGGATCGTTGGCTTACTTGATACGACTCCGTAGTGACGTCAGGGATGACATCAGTGATGACGCTTCCTGGCACACTCTGCGCCCGACGGGACGTGACAAAGTGGGCCCACTGTCACAGCGGCCGCTGATGAATTTGGACCGTTGGGCGCAAAACTTTCGCGGGATAATGATGACGCCTTGATTCCCGTGTGAAGTGGGCGGCGTGGCCGGCGACGGTTGCCCTCTCCGCGCGACACGTGGACGGCCGGATGTTGTTCTCGGTTACCGTTCCACGGAGGACGGCCTAGATGAAACGTCCCCGCGGTACATATTTTCCACCGCGACGGTGAAACAGTTCACTCCATCTTCATTCTCTCGCCATCTCCGCAATCTTCTCCGCCATTGCTGTCCTTGCGCCCAGTTCTCCCGAGCTTTCTCCATTCCCTCGAGCGAGGATGGGCTCGAAACGAGCGAAGACCACCGAGGGCGCCGCCGCCGCCGCCGCCGATGCAGGCATTAAGAAGGTGGAAGGCGACTGGGTGAAGTCGTCGGTGAAGAAAGCCGATCTTGAGAGCCTCCGCGCGCAGGGGCTGCTGCCGCCGGCGGACCAGGCGGCCGTGCGCGCTCCGGGAAAAGAGGTACTCCCCTCTCCTCGCGATGGGAACGCGTTTGCTTCGTGGAGTTCCTTCCACGGGGTTTCGGGTTCCCCATCCACAATTTTGTTCGTGGTCTCATGTTCGCTTATGGGATTCAGATCCACGATCTGACTCCCAACAGCGTCTTGAGCATCGCGAGCTTTATCGTGCTCTGCGAGTGCTTTTTGGGAATCTCTCCCAACTGGCTTCTCTGGAAGTCTCTGTTCCTCGTTCGCAAGAACGTTGGGAAGTCGAAGCAGGTCTACCCAGTCGGCGGCTTCAACATCCAAGTGCGTGGCGACACCACGTTCTTCCAGATGAAGAAATCCGACTCCGTCCAGAATTGGCGGAGGAAGTGGTTCTACGTCAGGTGCGACCAAGAAGGCCTTCCCGACTTCGCGGCTGACCGCGCGTTGCAGAAGACGAAGGCGTGGGCGCACCCGCTGTCCAAGGAAGATAGGGAGACGACCAAGCCGCTGCTGGCGCTCCTCCGCGAACTTCTGAAGACCCTTGGTCGCGAGTCGGGTGGGGTGCACCTCATCGCGACCTTCTTCAGGCTCCGAGTGCAGCCGCTCCGCCGCCGCGCCCAGCCAATGTGGGCGCGTGCATCCGGCGATGAACTTGATGACGAAGAAGTCGAGTCGAAGGTGAGGAGCATCACCAGCCTCCGAGCCGCAGACACATGCAGCGTCAAGTGCCCGGTGCAGCCATATGGCCTCGACAATCCTGTGCCTGAGGTAAGTGTCTTGAACCTTGCTCGTCTTGGGTTTTCTTCAGTCGAATCTTATTGCTTGACTCGAATTTTTGACAGGGTCGTTCCAGCTTTGTTAGCCTTCCTCCGCTGATGGAGAACGGTCCTCACGCTGAGGCAGAGGTCGTGAAGGAGGACGAGGAGGATGACGACGAACTCCCTTCCGCCAACTCTCCGAGCGAAGAGGTGGAGGAGGATGATGAAGACGAAGAACCACAGTCGAAGCGGCAGAAGCGAAAGAGTGGCGAGTCTGCTTCGGTTTCGTCACCTCCAAAGCAGGTGGAGGTGGAGGACGCGGGCGAGGCGAGCGAGTCGTCATCGGGTGCCAGACACACGAGCGACCCGACGGAGCCTTTGGTCGTGCGTCCCATCAGCTCTGCGCCGCCGAGTAGATTTGCGAGGTTGCCCTCCGTCTCCCTAGGGAGTGAAGATGATGCGGATGTCACCAGGTTAGTTGCGTAACCATTGCCGTGCCTGTTGCCGAGTGTGCTTTTTGACTTGCGAGTACTTGAATTGACCCCTCCTATCACAGCGGCCGTACTGGCGCTGCTGGTTCTTCTCCCCGCGAAGTAGAGCATACTTCCACCCTCGTGGTCGAGCAGACTGCACCGACGACCGGAGAAGAGCCACCAGCGGGTGATGCGCCGACCTTGAAGGCTTCGACTTCCTCCGTGCCAAAGAAAAATGCTGATGCGACCTCGGTGGACGCTGGATTGCTTGAGCATGTAAGTACCTCTTGACTCAGTCCGCAAGATCTGTATCGGGTGCGCGAGCAGCGCTCCGATGGGAGTAGCCCCCGAAGATGGGCGTGACTAGAATAGTCGGGCACAGATTGATATCTTGTTCTTTGCACAGCCGTTTTGTCGCCAGCTGCTGGAGGGAGCCGCAGCCTTCGTGCGAATGGAGAAGAATGAGGGTCTACTCCGCACTGCTCTGGAGCAAGCAAACAGTGAGTACTAGCCCTTGCGTTCAAGAGGTGCTTCGACTATCTTCATTTTTAACTTTGCTTCGGTGATTCACAGGCGAAAGGGAGAGTCTGGCGAAGCAGGTCGCCGAGCTGGAGAAGTCACTGGCTGAAGCCCAAGGTCGTGAGCTGGCCCGGGGTGAAGTGGAGAAGACCCAGGTTGAGCACCTGCTCACACTCGCCGATTCTATTGGGAGTGGTTGAGATTCTATTGAAGTAGGCAATGAGCCGACAAAGGAAATCCACACCCATAAGGCTACAGAAGTCGACGGGCGCCTTGGCGACTGTGCACCAGGGCATCTTCCCCAGCCAGCCAGCGCCGGTTACTGTCGACGCGCTTGCGGCTCCGTTTGAAGGCGAGACGACCATCATGGCGGACTACACGCGTGCACAGACGGTACGCGGCTCAGAGCTCACTTTCCAGCTCCTACTTGGTCACCAAGTCGCAGGTGATTTCGAGAGGGTGGTCAGCGACTTCCCCCGGAAGCCTGATGGCAGAACCGCATCCCTGAGTGGTGTGAAGGCGCGGGCGAGTCAGCTGGCCGCAACGCTGGTAGCCACCTTCGAGAAGAAAATTGCCAAGGCTAAGGAGATGGCTGCTAGGAAAGGCCGCTCCCAGTCGGAATCTGCGATGTAGACTCTGTTCCTCTAGGATTCTGCTTTTTATTTGGTCTGTAATGAACTTGTGTATTTTGCGGGTCCCTTGGCCGTGAACATGCTGATGTTGAAATGTAAATATGCGCCTTCGAGTCTTCTGCCATTTTTATTCTTGGATGTGCCTTCTTTCCTTGTTTAACATTGTCGAACTTGACAGTCTGAGGCGGGCGAGGCTCCTGAGGTTGCTGGAGTTACTGGTGCGGGTAAGGATGAGGACACCTCTTCGGCTGCACCTAGTCGCGCCCATCGTCAAGCTCCGGCAGCCCCTGTGCGAAGCGTAAATGACCAACGAGTGATGACTTATATGAGGAACAAGATTGTTGAGCTCGAGTCGAAGCTGAAGGTTGCCGAGTCAGAGCTGGCACGCTTGAAGTCACAGGCTGCTGCGCCGTTCTCCCCGCGTGAGGAGTTCCTTCTTGGCCAGATCGACTTGATCAGTCGGCAGCTGTAAGGTTGGCTTTCTGGCGGTTTGCTTTGACTTCTTCATGCTCTCGCTGTTCTAAGTGCTGAGTCTTAATGCAGATGTGAATCCTGATTGGAAGGCCGAGCAGAGTCGAGTAGACGAGCGGGTGGAAAGAGAGGCCACCGGTGACTCACTCGAAGCGCGTACATTTTGGTCGAACAGATCCAGAGGCAGTATACTGGCTAGGATGCTGGATCGAACCTGGCGGGCTGCTTTGCTCTTGGAAGGTTGTAGGAAAACCCTCATGCAGATCAACAAAGTGTACTTTCCGCATAACGAGCAGCCTACTGGACTGGCTGCGCTGCTGGAGATGTACCGTGAGGGCAAGGCGATGAAAGAGGTCGTACTTGCTCAACTTGTTGGCGGAGCGAACGTGGCGCTGGCATACGTTCGAATGCACCGACCTCATCTTCCCTTGGACAGAGTGCTTGATGGATTGCCTGGAGCAGATGACTACGCCGATACTCTTGCAGCGGCGCGTCGGATGATTCAACAGGTCCTGAGTTATAGTGAGCATCTTGTAGGGCCACTCGATGCGCCAAAGGATGAACATGTAGAATAGGACTGGCAAACTGTTGTTGCACAATGTTAGATTGTAACATAAATATGCATGTATGTATGCCCATGTGATGTTATTCGCTGAATGTATAACGTGTGATTTTGCACTCGTAAACCTGTATGGAGCGGCCCCCCGAGTGGATCGGGTGACGTCTTAGGTATGTTGAGTTAGGCATGTGCGGCGCAGCCCCCGAGTGGCTCGAGTGGCGGTCTAGTGTTTTCGAGTTATGCCTGTGCGGCGCAGCCCCCGAGTGATTCGAGTGGCGGCCAAGGTTGAACTTTGACCTGTATGGCGCGAGCCCCCGAGTGATTCGAGTGACGGCCTAGGATTTTCGAGTTTATGCCTGTGTGGCGCAGCCCCCGAGTGATTCGAGTGGCAGCCAAGGCTGTACTTTGACCTGTATGGCGCGAGCCCCCGAGTGGCTCGAGTGGCGGCCTAGGATTTTCGGGTTATGCCTGTGTGGTGCAGCCCCCGAGTGATTCGAGTGGCGGCCTAGGCTGGACTTAGACCTGTATGGCGCGAGCCCCCGAGTGGTTCGAGTGGCGGCCTAGGATTTTCGAGTTATGTCTGTGTGGCGCAGCCCCCGAGTGATTCGAGTGGCGGCCTAGGCTGGACTTAGACCTGTATGGCGCGAGCCCCCGAGTGGTTCGAGTGGCGGCCTAGGATTTCGAGTTATGCCTGTGTGGCGCAGCCCCCGAGTGATTCGAGTGGCGGCCTAGGCTGGACTTAGACCTGTATGGCGCGAGCCCCCGAGTGGTTCGAGTGGCGGCCTAGGATTTTCGAGTTATGCCTGTGTGGCGCAGCCCCCGAGTGATTCGAGTGGCGGCCTAGGCTGGACTTAGACCTGTATGGCGCGAGCCCCCGAGTGGTTCGAGTGGCGGCCTAGGATTTTCGAGTTATGCCTGTGTGGCGCAGCCCCTGAGTGATTCGAGTGGCGGCCTAGGCTGGACTTAGACCTGTATGGCGCAAGACCCCGAGTGGTTCGAGTGGCGGCCTAGGATTTTCGAGTTATGCCTGTGTGGTGCAGCCCCCGAGTGATTCGAGTGGCGGCCTAGGCTGGACTTAGACCTGTATGGCGCGAGCCCCCGAGTGGTTCGAGTGGCGGCCTAGGATTTAGGTTGATTGTTCGCAAAGGAAAAAATGATGAGTCTTTTCTTCAGATATCTTTATTGATTCTCGCAAACAGGCCGCCTCGTTAAAACCCTTCCAGTCCCCTTAGGTACCCTGGCGAGGGAAAGAGTGCGTGAGAAACCTGCTGCTACTTGACAAGATGAAGTTTACAAGTTGGGGTCGATCAGGCGTAGAAGCGGCGTAGCTGTGCCACGTTCCACGGATTGCTGCAGACTGTCCCCGTCTTCGAGTCCTTCAGGCGGTAAGCTCCGTTGCCGATTGCCTCTGTCACAATGTATGGACCCTCCCATGGGGAGGCGAGTTTGTGCACCTTCTTCTGCTTGAGCCGGAGAACCAGATCCCCTGGGACGAATGCTCTAGGCCGCAGTCGTCGCCCATAGTAGTTGCGCAGGTCTTGCTGGTACACGGCTGTGCGAGGGCGATGTCGCGTGCTTCATCCAGGGTATCCACGTCATCTTCGAGTGCTTCTTCTGCATCAGACTCGTCGTATGCCACCACCCGTGGAGCATCAAATTTGATGTCGCAGGGCAGGACTGCTTCGGCGCCGTACACCATGAAGAATGGTGTATACTGGGTAGATCTGTTTGGCGTGGTGCGTAGGCTCCACAGCACACTTGGTAACTCCTCCACCCAGGCTCCTGCGGCTCGCTTCAATGGTACTCGCAGACGCTTCTTGATGCCTTTGCTGACTAGGCCATTGGCTTTCTCGACTTGCCCATTGGACTGCGGGTGCGAGACGGATGCATAACTGAGCTTGATGCCTTGTTCAGAGCAAAAGTCCCTGAATTCTTCGGCTGTGAAGTTCGTCCCGTTGTCGGTGATGATGCCGTGTGGCACACCGAACCTGAAGATGATCGACCTGATAAAGTTGACCGCTAAGGTTGCAGTTGAGCTTGTGATTGGGACCGCCTCGATCCACTTCGTGAACTTGTCGACTGCCACCAGGAGGTGGGTGTGCCCACCTGGGGAGGATTCTTGAAGGGACCTACCATGTCGAGCCCCCATTGCGCGAAGGGCCATGCGAGTGGTATTGTCTTCAGTGCGGACGCTGGTGCGTGCGGCTTGTTGGCGAACTCCTGACAGCCAACGCACTTTTTTACCAGTTCTTCTGCGTCTTGCATTGCGGTGGGCCAGTAGAACCCTGCTCGCAAGGCCTTGGCCACCAGTGCTCGACTGCTTGCGTGGTGCCCGCAGATGCCGGCGTGGATGTCGAGTAAAATAGCTTGGCCGTCGGCTGGATCGATGCACCTTTGGAGGACTCCTGAGATGCTTCTCTTGTAGAGCTCGCCATTGATGATGGTGAAGCCTTTGGAACGGCGGACGATGCGCCTGGCTTCGACTGGGTTCTCCGGCAGCCGCTGGTGCAGCATGTAAGCCAGATACGGGCTTGTCCACGTGGGCTCGACCAGCATTATCTCCATGAGCTCCTTCTCCGTGCTTGGCGGGTTGGCGGTGCTTGTTGTCGATGTAGAGGGTCCTGGCGGGGGCCGGACCTTGATTGAGCGCTGTGTGATGCACTCGAGGAAGACTCCGGGTGGCACCGGAGCTCGATCCGAACCTAGGTTGGCCAGGGCGTCAGCTTCTTCGTTGCTTTCGCGGCCGATGTGCCGCAGTTCGCAGCCGTCGAAGAGGCCTTCCAGTTGATTGTACAGCTCCCTGTAGGCTATCATGTTGTCAGCGATGGCATCGCACTGCTTCATGGTTTGCTGTACGACAAGGTAGGAGTCGCCGTAGATCATGAGGCGAGTGGCGCCGCAGTTCTTGGCCATCCGCATGCCGTGGATCAGGGCTTCGTACTCTGCTTCGTTGTTGGAAGGTGTTGAGAATTTCATCTGCAGCACGTACTTCAGCTTGTCGCCTTTGGGTGAGATGAGCACGACTCCTGCTCCGGCTGAGTTGAACTTTTTGGATCCATCGAAATACATTGTCCATGCATTGGAGAAGTCGGGCTCATCAGGCAGTTGTGCTTCTATCCACTCCGTGGTAAACTCTGGGAGGACCTGGGCCTTGATTGCCTTCGGGTGTACATACTTCAACCCCCATGGCCCTAACTCGACAACCCACTTGGCGACTCTTCCTGTCGCGGCCGGGTTGGTGAGAATGTCGGATAGGGCAGAGGAGCTTACCACCGTGATCGGGTGCTCAGAGAAATAGTGTACCACTTTCCTGGACGTCATGAAGACTCCGTATGCTAGCTTCTGATAGTGCGGGTACCGCTGCTTGGAATCAGTTAGCACCTCGCTGAGGTAATACACGGGTCGCTGAACAGGGTGGCTCTTTCCTTCTTCCTCCCGCTCGACTACGAGTACGGTACTAACCACTCTACTCGTGGCCGCCACATGCAGGTACAGTGGCTCGTTCTCATGTGGTGCCACCAGCACTGGAGGGGTTGTGAGGGTCTGTTTCAGTTTGTCGAATGCATCTTGTGCCTCCTCTGTCCACTCGAACTTGTCTGCTTTTTCATCAGTTGGTAGAAGGGCAGGGCCTTTTCTCCCAACTTACTAATAAACCGACTGAGCGCTGCGACTCTGCCGGCTAGGCGTTGTACTTCATGAAGCTTGGTCGGTGCAGGCATGTCGAGTATGTTCTGCACCTTCTCAGGGTTGGCTTCGATTCCTCTCGCAGAAACAAGATACCCCAGTAATTCTCCGGCTGGGACACCGAAGACGCACTTGTCTGGGTTTAACTTGATCTGGTACTTGTTGAGCGCGTCGAAGACCTTGCGGAGGTCGTCGATGAGGCTGCCCTCTGTGCGGGTGGTGACGACTATGTCGTCGACGTAGACCTGGACAATCTGTCCTATGAGCTTCTTCAAGCAGGCCTGCATCGTGCGCTGGTATGTGGCTCCAGCAGTTCTTCAACCCGAAGGGCATCATCTGGTAACAGAATACATCATGTGGTATGATGAACGCCGTCTTCTCCTGATCCTCGACTTTCATCCTGATCTGCTGGTACCCGGAGTAGGCATCCAGGAAGGATAGGCGTGCGCAACCTGCAGTCGAATCGACGATCTGATCAATCCGCGGGAGCGGAAAGTGATCCTTGGGGCAGCATTTGTTGATGGCGGTGAAGTCGACGCACATGCGGAGTTTCTTCGTCTTCTTCTTTTCCACCAATACCGGGTTTGCTACCCACTCTGACTCTTTATCTCTCGAATGAATCCGGCGTGAAGCAGCCGGTCAATCTCCTTGCTGATGGCATCTCTCTTTGGACCCGCGAAACGCCTCATGGTTTGCTTGACTGGTCTAGCGTCTTTGTATACGCGTAAGGAGTGCTCGGCGAGTTCCCTTGGTATACCTGGCATGTCAGAAGGTTGCCAGGCGAATATCTTCCAATTCTCGCGCAGGAACTCGACGAGCGCGCTTTCCTATGCGCTAGTCAGGCTTGATGACACCCTGACTGTCTTATCGGCGTCCGTCGGGTGTACCTGATGGGCCCTTGTGTCGTCGCTTGTGTTGAATGCCGAGTCCTTGGATGGTTTCTTCCGTGGCGGGAACAGAGTCTTGTCGTTGTCGACTGCCATCATCTCCAGGTGCTCGTCCATCCCGAAGAACTCAGAAATCCTGCTAAACTCGCGGTCGCAGCTATCAGACCGGTCGAAATCGCCTTTCATCGTGATGACACCCTTAGGTCCCGGCATCTTGAGCAGGAGGTAGGCGTAGTGGGGCACTGCCATGAACCTGGCAAGGTCGGACGACCCAGTATGGCGTGATATTGCGACTTCCAGTCGACTACCTCGAAGTCGATCGCCTCTCGCTGGAAGTTTTCGGGTGTGCCGAATATAACCTCGAGTGTGATTGTTCCCATGGGCGTGACTGCTTGCCCTGGTACTATGCCGTGGAAAGTATTCGCTGATGGCGTCAGGTTGGATGTTGACTTGTTCATTCTTTTGAGAGTGTCGGCGAAGATGATATTGATACCGCTGCCTCCATCCATGAACACCTTCTTCAAGGTGTACTCCCCGATCTGAGCTTCGACTACCAGAGCAGCGTGCCCGGGTCGTGGTATCGCTGGCGGGTGGTCCGCTCTGGAGAAAGTGATCGCTGTTTCTGAGCCTCTCAGGTAATCGGGTACTGCAGGTGGGTTGATGAGTGCTTGGTAGACCTGGCGAGTGATGATTTTCTGGGTCCTGTTGGAAGGACGTCCCTTCTGTATCATGTTAATCTGCCCACATGCTGCCGGGAACACGTTAGCAGGATCCTGCGGCTGTGGCTGTGGTTGTTGTTGCTGCTGCAGGTAGAAGGCCAGCGCTGCCTGCGCTAGGTTGGCGACTGGAGGAGCAGGCGGCGCCTGGAGAGCCAGCTGTGCGACTGGCTGTGCCACGGGTGCCGCTTGGTTGTCATGCTGTCCGTTCTGAGGGACTATTCGCACAAACGCCCTGTATATCTTACGCGCCTTTCTGCAGTCCTTCAATAGGTGGCGGGATCCCCACCTGCCTGTCTCCGGGTCCCTAAACATATGATGCTTGCAGGGTTGTTCTAAGTCTTCTTCGTCAGTCAGTGGGCGTCTCCGCCACTCGCGCTTGCGACTTCCTTCACCATGGTAACTGCTTCCACCGCCCTGGTTGTGCTGTCTTTCATCCTCACGGGGGGTTTCGAATCCCGCCGCTACTAACTCGATCGAGTCGTTGCCGACGTAACGCGGCTTCTTCTTCAGGCGCCCTTCTCGCCAGTTGCTAGGTCCCGCTTCTTGTTTCGGAGATCGTGGTGCGTCACGGACCGAGTCTTCTCCATCTGCCCACTGGTTGGCTATCTGCATGAGCTCGATCATGTTCCTCGGCCTAAGCCTACCAAACTCCTCACGGAGGTCGCGGCGGTAAACGCCGTGCATGAACGCGTCCATTACCCTGTCTTCTGAGGTGGCTCCGTCCATGGTGTTGCGAAGCAAAGTCCACCGCTGGATGTACGAGCGGAGTGGCTCGTCTCGACCCTGCTTGCACGCCTGGAGCTCAATGAGGGTTGTTGGCCTTGCGTATGTCCCCAGAAAGCTCTTCACGAAAGCGTTCCTAAACTCGTCCCAGGTGCTGAAAGCGTCCCTGGGCTGAGTGTTGAGCCACCCGCGTGCAGATCCTGTGAGCATCAACTGGATGTACTGCATGGCTGTAGTCGAAGTACCACCCTGACAGCTGCACGCGATGAGGTAGTCCTCCAGCCAGTCTCTTGGGTCTTGCTTCCCGTCATACTTGGGTGTCTCCACTGTTAACTTGAAGCCTTTGGGCATCTTCGTGTCACGGATGTTGAAGCTGAAGCATGCGGCTCCGCGTGGCTCGAAGTCGTCGTCGTTGGCCTGTGCACTTGCTGCTCACATCCTGTCGACTGCGGTCCACCCTTCTTTGTGTGACGACGTTGCGGACATCTTCGCCTGGATGCGGCTGTCGCAGTCGAATTGGGGCTAGGTCTGCAAGTGGTGCAGGTTCACGATCGCGGCGGCCTCGATTCTCGTGCACCCTTTCTGCTGGTGCTGCCTTTGCCAGGACTTCCTCGACTTCCCTGAGAGATTGAATTTGTCGCCTATTAAGGCGAGCATGGGCGTTACCCTCCGGTGGCTGTGTTAGTCGCAGGTAGGTTTCGACTGCCATGAGGGCCGAAGCGGGTGTTTTGGGGACGGGGATTCCGTCCGCATCCTCCGTCATGAATGACGACTCCAGATTGCGAGTGAGGCGGACGCGATCAGCCTCTGGCACCCGCGGCATGTGAGCCCTGTGACGTCCTCCTCCTTGTGTGACTTCTTCCGAACCAGCCATGAACGAGTGCGCTGCCCTCCTGGCACTTGACGCGTCAGCTTGTTCTTTGCGCCGAATCAGATCGGCCTTCTCTAGGCGGACTCGCTCGGACTCCTTCCAAAGCAGGTATTGGACCGCCAGTTGGTCTTCTCGGGGTTCATCTAGTGAAGGGAACGTGCCTTCGTCCACGTGCTTCATGGCCTTGATCGCCATCTCCCGGGTGATGGTGAGTTTTGTCACCCTGTCCTGCATGGTCACCTCCAGCGGGTATGCGGGTTCCCCGCCGTTGGGTCGTGCTGATCCGATCATATAAACTTGCTCAGGGTAAACCCGTCGAGTGGGGCTGATGCTCCCAGTCCTGCTTCCTTCGTCCGAGCTATACTCAGAGTCGAAAATCACAACAACATGGCGGGTGCCACGGTCGCTACTACTGGCGACTCCGCGATGCGGAGGCGCGGTTGGCGTAGTCGAAATCGGTGTAGGTCTTGGCGCAGACAAGAAGGTCGGAGTAGACTTGTTTCGCGCCGGGGTTGCAGTAGATGCGATTTTTCTGGCAACCGCAGGTGTGGTCACCGCAGTCGCCGTTGACGCAATCGTAGATGGTGCTGACGCAGTCGAAGTAGACGCGATTTTCACGGCAGTCAACAACGCGATCGCCGTGGCCGTAGTAGATGCGATCTTCGCGGCGGGTGGTGCCGCGGTCGGCGCAGTCGATGTAGATGCAGGCGCATCCGTCGCGCGCAACGTGGCCAGCGTGGGCCGGAGCGTTCCACGACTGTCCACCAGATAGCGTAGACTACCGAAGGTAATCCACGTGCTCTGCTGCAGCTCAGCGTACGCCGGGAGATCCGCCGGTGAGTGCTGGACAAACTCGAGGAAGCCGGTGTAGATCGACTCCCTGGCGCTGATGCCGTTCTTCATTGCAGATGAGGCCGGCGCAACCATGACTCCAACGATCTGTTCTTCCCACAGACGGCGCCAATTGTCGAGGTTGGGGCTCGGCAATTCCCAAGGTTAGGTACCCCGGGTTGATTGAGGGGAAGAGAGGATGAACGTTGGTGATTACGACGGCTAACAGGGGGCGAATTTACCCAGGTTCGGCCCCTCGAGATGAGGTAAAGACCTACTCCTGCTTGTCTGATATTATCGAGGTGGCTACAATGGCGAGATGGCAATCTCGCTAGGGTTTGCCTGTGTGTTTCTTGCCCTAGGTGGCGCACCCTCCTGGCCTTTATATCACAGGCCAGGTCTCGGGTGGACGGTGCGGATTGCACATTACAGGATAAGGAAAGTCTCATCACCGATCTAACCGGCTACTTGGGCCTCACGGTGCACTTCATGGGCTTCAATGGGCTTCCCTTGGCGTGACCCACGTACCACTACCGTGGGGTACCCGAAAGGTAGCCCCACGACAATTCTCCTCCGCGCAATGCAAATCTGAGAAATCAGCCCAATCATTGGACCGTGGTGAAACCAAGGAGAAAGAAGAGCGTACTCGCTCTTCTAAGAACCAGCTGCTCTCACAAGTCTAAAAACCTTGCTTGTCATGATGGACTAGATAGTTTCTCTGTTGTGAAGTCGTTGACGAAAGCATGCATACCTCAAAATCATTTTACTTCTGTTTTAAAAACCAAAAAGCTCTAGCACATGACTAATCCCTGCTTCCCTCTGTGAAGGGCCTTTATTTTACTTTTAATGTTGAGTCAGTTTTCCCTTTTTCCTTCTATCTCCACAAAAGCAAACATCTAGCATTGACCCTGGGTATCGTTGAGCATATTACATTATCAAGATTAAATATGAATCTTTATATTGACTTTATCTATAAGATAAGCCGTTGGAAGTTGAAGCTCATCACTACTAGGAAACAGGCTATCTGTGGCGCACCTTTTACACTTTTTGTGGCGCATCCTGGAAAAATATGGGTGTGCCACAGAAACGTCGCCACTAAATTATATTTCTGTGGCGCATGGGGCCAGATGCGCCACAGAAATGTAGATTTCTGTGGCGCATCCAACTCCATGCGCCACAGAAATATTTTGGAAAATTTTGAATCTGGAAATTCAAAAAAAAAAAACAAAAAATGAAATATTTTTGAAAAACCTAAATATTTGATTTTTTCCAATTTTTCTGAATTTTTTAACCCATATCAAATGATGACTTCCCGCTAGGTCACCCATCCTCAAATTGCCCATATCAAATGATGACTTCCCGCTAGGTCACTCATCCTCTAATTGTTCCAACCAAAGCACGCTTAACTTCTAAGTTCTATTACCCTTATGCTGCTCAAGTTCTTATTGATATAAGTATGATATCAACCCTCTTAAGCCTTGTATGTGTATATATATGTGAATGTAGTTTATGTGTGGTATAAATATATATGTGTGTTTTTAAATTTCGAAAAAATAAAAAACTTCAAGGGTTTCAAAAGCAAATCCAAAGTTTCAAAAAATCCCAAAAAATTCAAAAAATCCAAAAAAAATCAAAAAAAAATCCGAAAAATTCAAAAAATCCCAAAAATTTCAAAAGAAATAAAAAACCAAAAAATTCAAAAAACCCAAATGTAATTAAAAAATTTGAAATATGAATTTTCACCTTTTTTGCAAAAAATACATAGAATGTTGACCTTTTTTTGCAAAAAATACTTAGAATTTTTTGATTTTTTGAATTTTGATTTTTTGAATTTTTTGATATTTGGGATTTTTTTGGACTTTTTGAATTTTTTGAAATTTGTTGGATTTTTTGGAATTTTTTTGCACTTTTTTGGATTTTTTTGGATTTTTTGAATTTTTGAAATGACAAAAAATAAAAAATTCAAGGTTTTTTCCCTCTCATGCATGAAAAAAAGTTATTTAAAAAAGAAGATTTTTTTCTACAAAATCAAAAAAATTCAAAAAATATTTAGAAGTTCAAATTTTTTCAAAAAATTCATAAAAATTCTTTTTTTAGAAAAATATTGTTTTTTTTGGAATTGTTGAATTTTTTTATTTTTTTGAAGTTTTCTGGATTTTTTTTGAATTTTTTTGAATTTTTTTGATTTTTTCAAACTTCTGTGGCGCATATGCAACATGCGCCACAGAAAGCCACATTTCTGTGGCGCACATCCAACATGCACCACAGAAATATGTCTTTCTGTGGCGCATCTCCACAGAAAGACATATTTCTGTGGCGCATGTTGGATGTGCGCCACAGAAATGTGGCTTTCTGTGGCGCATCTAGCTATATGCGCCACAGAAAGACATATTTCTGTGGCGCATTCGGTTTTCGTGCGCCACAGAATTCCAAAATTCTGTGACGCATGCAAAACTATGCGCCACAAAAATATTTTCTGTGGCGCATGGCTGTTTGGTGCGCCACAGAATGTGGTTCCACCTATAGCTAGTTTCCTAGTAGTGCATTGCTAATGCTTACATCTTCCTTTGTGTTGATTCTCAAACACTTTTGTCATGGAATTATTATCCTTGTGAATTAGTCAAATATGGTGATCACATTGTTTTCATGTCTTTGACATACTATTTATGAAAGGTTTTGCTTGGATGATTGAACTTATTTATTCATTGCTTTCTTGCTATCAATTATAGACAATTGTTTTGTATCTCTTCATTCATATCCTTTGATTTGCATCACTATCTTGATCAAGAATGTGTTGGTCGCATGTCTCATCAAAAGTTATTTGTTATCACTTACCTACTCGAGGACGAGTAGGAGTTAAGCTTGGGGATGCTGATACGTCTCAAACGTATCTATAATTTTTGAGTGATCCATGCTAGTTTTGTGATATTGTCACATGTTTTTACTGTCATTTATAGAATTTTATGCATTTTGTCAGACAAACCTATTGACAAGATGCCAAGTGCCAGTTCCCTGTTTTTCCTGTCTTTTTATTTCAGAAATTTACTTCTGGAAATATTCTTGGAATTGGATGAAAATTTACGGGGAATTTTTATTTGCCACGACGAAGTACCAGTCCGAAGGAGAGCCGGAGGGGAGGCCCACAGGGCAGAGGCGCCCCCTACCGCGGCCGGGGGGTCACCCGCGGGTGGGGCCCGCCCCTGCCCCTGGGACCTCGCCTCGACGCCCTCCGACGCCTATAAATTGCCTTTTACCCTAAAAACGTCGAGGCGGCCATTATTTTCTAGAAACTCGACCCCGATGCACCGTCACCGAAAACCCTAGTTCGGGGTCCAATCTGAAGCTGATCCCGGCACTCTGCCGGAGGGGAGATCGATCCCGGAGGGCTCTTCATCATCATGCCTTCCTCCGGGATGATTTGTGAGTAGTCTCACCTTGGACTACGGGTCCATGGCAGTAGCTAGTTGGTAGTCTCTTTCTCTTGTGCTTCATGTCTTATGATCTTGTGAGCTGCCTAACATGATCAAGATCGATTATTGTAATGCTATGTGATGTGTTTGCTGGGATCCGATGGATTATGGAGTTATGTTCAGATTGTGCATGATTCTTATATGAGTAATTTATGTTCTTGCATGCTCTCCGATGTGCGTAGTTACTTTGGCCAAGTGATTGTGTGTATCTCCAAGAGAGGGTATTTATGCTAGATAGTGGGTTCATGCCCCCTTTTGTTCCTGGGCACGAGTGACAGAAACGTCTAAGGGCGAGGGTGTGCTGTTGCTACTAAGGGTAAAACAGCGGTGTTAATGTCTCTTTTGATATTAGTATTGCTTACTTCAGGCACTTTACTTAATGCAATTGTCTGTTGCTTGCAACTTAATACCGTTGGGTGACAGGCTGGATAGCGATCCCACGGTGGACTTTTTAGACAAAGACGCAGTTGGACTCAATGGTCTTTGTTCCTTGTCGTGACGCCTCCATAAATATTATCATGTCCTTTTTGTCATAGCTAAATTGGGTTTGTGTCATGATCTTGTCAATTGCCTAGCTGTAATTCGTTCACCCATCACATGCATATTTTATTTACTTGAGAGACTCCACTAGTGAACCCATGGCCCCCGGTCCATCTTTTTACATTGTTTAGAACCTCATTTACTTGCTATTAATCATCATTACTCCTCTGGTCACATTTCATATTTCATCTATTTCATCATACAATTAACCGCTTTGTTTTCAGCGAGACCGGAAAGATTGACAACCTTTCCGCCGTTGGGGGCAAAGTATTTTGGTTGAGTATGTGCAGGTCCACGTTTGTTGAAGGTCAAGCACTAGAGATCTTCAACATTCACCTCGTAGTTGATTTCAAAGTCCTACTGGTTCGATAAACCTCGGTTCGTTAAACGAGGGATAACTGTTACTAGCTGCAATTCCGCCTTAGCTTGGGGCACCAACCAACTTATTTTAATACAACAACACTCACCTAGGGCCGGTGTAGCCCCTAGGTGGACGGCCAGGTGTGGGCATTAGTCCCACACCGCCTGGCCACTGGGTTTGGCTTCCTCCCTCAGCCTATATACGGAGGGGTCCTCCTCCTCATGGGACATCCAATTCTCCTTTTCTCTCTCAACCTCAACCATGGTTCCGTATTTCTGAGCCGTGCAAGGGTAGAGGTTTCCTAACCATACTCACACTGTCGTGCTGCTCGTTCTGCGGTCCGAGCCTTTTTCTTCCGCTGCTTCGCTGGACCGGAGCCCGGGGGACGTCGTCTACACCGGACACGTGTAGAACTACGGAGGTGCTGCCGGTTGTGGCACTCGAAGCTTGTATGACTACACGACCTTGAGGTCGGCATCGCCGTATGTCTTCATCATGCGTCGTCATCAACACAAATCTTTTGATCATCGACGCTTACGGTCTTCAAGGGTATGAACACCGTTTCCCTCTGATGGTGTATTTGATGGAGTTGGGTTGTGCCCCAAGCGAAGGCGTGGATGTACCAAGTAGCAGTTTTCCCTCAGTGAAGAACCAAGGTTTAATCGAACCAGTAGGACATTGAAATCAACAACGAGGTGCACGTCAACGATCTCTGGCGCTTAACCGTCGACGAACGTGGACCTGCACACACTCAAACAATTACTTTTCCCCCAACGAAAGGAAAGGTTGTCAATCTTCCCGGTCTGCTGAAAACAAAGCGGTTAAACGTATAGTGTAGTGAATGAATTTATGGAAACAGACCAGCGAGCAAGTGAATATGAAAAGCAAGTAAATGAGGTTGTAAACAATGTAAAAAGATGGACCGGGGGCCATGGGTTCACTAGTGGTGTCTCTCCAATACATAAAATACTCATATGACGGGTAAACAAATTACAGTTAGGCAATTGACAAGATTATGACACAAACTTAATCTAGCTATATCAAAGTGTTCATGGTAATATTCATGTAGGCATCACAACAAGGAACAAAGACCGTCATCCAACTCCATCTTTGTCTAAAAAGTCCACCTAAAGATCGCTATCCAGCCTGTCACCCATCGGTATTAAGTTGCAAGCAACAGACATTTGCATTAAGTAAAGTGTATGATGTAAGCAATATTTATAATCATGTAGACATGAACACCGCTGTTTTCCCCTTAGTCGCAACAGCACACCCTCATCCTTAGACGTTTCTGTCACTCGTGCCTAGGCACAAGAGGGGGCATGAACCAACTATCTAGCATAAATACTCTCTCTTGGAGATACAAGCAATCACTTGGCCAAAGTAACTATGCACATTGGAGAGCACGCAAGAACATAAATTAACATATAAGAACCATGCACAATCTGATCATAACTTCATAATCCATTGGATCCCAACAAACACATCATATAGCATTACAAATAGTCGATCTTGATCATGTAGGGCAGCTCACAAGATCATAAACATGAAGCACAAGGGAGAGAGACAACCATCTAGCTACTGCCATGGACCCGTAGTCCAAGGTGGAACTACTCACACATTATACCGACGGAAGGCATGGCAATGTAGAGCCCTCCGGGATCGATCTCCCCTCCGGCAGCGTGCCGGGAACAGCTTCAAATTCTCCTCGAATTAGGTTTCGAGGTGGCGGCGGCTTCGGGATGGAGTTCGTGGAAAATAATCGTCGCCCCGAAGTTTTTAGGGTAATTGTGATTTTATAAGCATCGGAGGGGGCCGAGGGGACCCACCAGGAGCAGGGACGGGTCCCAGCCGGGGTCGCCCCTGCCCTGTGGGTGGCCCCCCAGGCAGCCCTCTGGAATCCATCTTCGTCTTGGCGCAAAAATAATTCCCGTAAATTTTGGCGCAGTTCCGAGAATATTAACAGAAGTGGATTTTCTGAAATAGAAAACAATAAAAACAGGAAACTGGCACTGGGCATCTTGTCAATAGGTTAGTCTGACAAAAAGCCTAAAAATGATATAATAAGATGATAAAAATATGTAATAATGGCATATAACTAGCATGGATCAATCAAAAATTATAGATACGTTTGACATGTATCAGCATCCCCAAGCTTAACTCCTACTCGTCCACGAGTAGGTAAGTGACAAAAAGATTAGTTTTTATGAGACATGCTACCACGTAATCTTGATCATGATAGTAATGTAAAGCACATGATATGAATAAAGTGATCCAAAACAATTGTCTATAGTTGATAATAAGCAAACAATGAGTAACCAAGTTGCATTATCTAAGCAAAACCTTTCATGAATAGTACTTTGGAGACATGAAAGCATAAAGATTGTCATAACATGAAATTCCTCAAGGTAATATTCTCTTGTCAAAAGTATTTGAAGTCAACACAAAGGAAGATGCAAGTTTCAGCATTGCTTCAACTTTCAACATGTTTATCTCATAGATAAAGTCAACATAAAGAATTATGATTAAGCATAAAGATGCAATATAATCAACTGCACCCAGAGTTAGTGTTGCAAGCTTGCTTTGAGTAGATGGAGAGAGGAAAGGAAAACTGACTCAACATGAATAGTATAAGAAAGGCCCTTCGTAGAGGGAAGCATGGATTAATCATGTGCTAGAGCTTTTTAAATTTTAAAAACAGAAGTAAAACAATTTTGAGAGATGCATGCTTTCGTCAACGAATTTATAGCAAAGAAATCCATTAGTCCCCCATGCCAAGCAAAGCTTTTAGACTTTTGAGAGCGGCTCCCATAGAGGAACGAGAACATTCATTTTTCTCCTTTGTTTATCACTAGTCAATGTTTGACTGATTTCTCAGGTACAATGTGTGAAGGAGATATTAATGTTGGTTGAATTTATATTTTGCGGGCTGGGAACCCATGACAGCTCTCGGCAAATTTTAATGTGCACGAAATCCATGCTCATGAGGTGAAAGGGGGGAAATGACCTTGCTTGACACAGGATATAACAAACTTCCCTACTACTTCCTCATGAGCTAAAAACAGAGGCACAAAAAGGAGCATTTTGAAAGTTTAAAGGTAGCACATGACAAATTTGCTTGGAATGGCAAGAAATACCATGTATAGGTATGTATGGTGGACACTGCTGGAAAGATATTTGGCTCAAGGAGTTTGGATGCACGAGCAGCATTCCCGCTCAGTACAGAGTTTTGGGCTAGCAAAGGATATCAAAGCAAACAAGCACTAGCAACTTGAACAAGAATAACTATAGAACATACATTAAGCATAAGCACAAAACACTATATTGTCTTCCTTGTTAACCAAACATTCATTTGATGAAAATACTTGACTATCGAACTTACAAGTATGAACAACTATATAAATTCAAACTTTAACGGTAGCTTTTCACTAATGAGACTTAACTTAAATAACCAGCAAGTTTAAACATTAATTCACTTAACATCTCAAAACAATTGGCAAGTATCAAGTTACTCAAACATGAAGATCTACAAGGCTGTGCAAGTTTTCATCATACCACCACGACATGCACGACATTTTTACCATACCAACAAATCAAACAAGCAACCATAAACAACTCTCTAAACAAATATAAGTGAAGAACAAGAGAGTCTAATAAAAACAACTAACATATCTTAAAAAGATATAAGTGAAGCACAAGAGCTGATAAGAAAAACAAAAGCTAAGAATACTCAACAAAATATAAGCGAAGCACATGAGTATTCTAATGAAACAGTTTTTAGAGATTATCAGTTTTAGCACTGAAAACGACGTCAAATGGAAAACAAGGCACAAAAACAGAGTTGTGGGGAATTTCCGTAGCTTTCTTTTTAGCCCAAGAACAGCCCAATCCGAGGTCCGAGGCGCTCTCTGGACCTGATTTACTGGGGGTCGCGGCTGGAGGCCGCCCCTGCCCCTCGGGCACCTCCCGGCGACGCCCTTTGAACTATAAATTGCTCGCGACGAAAAAACCTAACCCCCGAAGAATTTTTCCCAGAAACACAACAGAGCTCCGCCGCCATCGCCGACAAGTTTCGGGGGTCAGATTGTTCCTGTTCCGGCACCCTGCCGGGATGGGGATTGACCTCCGGAAGCCATCTCCATCAACACCGCTGCTTCCCGTGATGAGGAGGGAGTAGTCCCTCGTCGGGGCTGAGGCTTGTACGAGTAGCTATGTGGTTATCTCTCTCTCCCATGATGTGATCGTTGTGATCATAAGCTTTGTTACTGTAGTTGAATACATGATATTTCCCTTTGTGTAATGGATATGATGATGCTCAAGTGGTGTTATTTAGTACAATTTCCGGAGTTACCTTGTGATCACGGTGCGAAAGTGACAACGCGCGTGCCGTGTGTGACTCTATGGATAATAGATTGGAAGGATCTTCATCATGAGTTTGTTCTTCTATTGTTGGGTTGAATAGATCATGTGGTTTCTTGATGCTTGTGTTTAGTATAATCTCCATGGTGCGACACTGACAGCGCGCGTGCCGTGGATGTATTGGAAAGAGACTATTCAAGAAAAATAGGTTGTGGTGTTTGTTAGTACTATCTTTGGATGCCGATAGTGACAGCATGAAGTGTCCATATATGTGGAATACGAACTTTAAGGTGTGCTTTTTGTAGCCCTACGCAATTCTCATCCTATTTGGTCCACGAAAGAATGATCTCCGAGCAATGTCTACCTTGCATATCATGTGTTTAATTATGTTAATGATGTGAGAGTTGCCACTAGTGAAAGTATGAAGCCTATGCCTTGTTTCCAAGCATTGATACCCCGTTTTCAGCCACTTTTGTCACTTGTTCGCTTGCTGCCATTTTTATTACAGAATTACAAAATCACCTTTTACCATCCATATCACTTGCATTTTACCATCTCTTCGCCGAACTAGTGCACCTATACAACTGACAATTGTATTAGGTGTGTTGGGGACACAAGAGACTTTTTCTATCTTAATTGCAGGGTTGCTTGAGAGGGATACATTCAACCTTCGCCTCCCTGAGTTCAATAAACCTTGGGTTACTCACTTAAGGGAAATTTGCTGTTGTCCTACAAACCGCTTGGAGGCCCAACAGAGTCTACAAGAATAGAAGCGTGTAGTAGACATCAAGCTCTTTTCTGGCACCGTTGTCGGGGAGGTTAGGTAAGCAGTACTCACACTCCGGCGACGAAGCTAATTCTAGCATATTTGTTGGGGATGTGAGTGCTTGAAGGTATCTTCTTTAGATCTTGCAATTAAATCTTTTTGTTTCTTGTTTTCACTAATTCGGTTTAATGGAAAACAACAAAAAAATTAGAGTGCTTTATAAGCTCTATCTTGAAATTGGTCATGATGCTTTTGAAGAGAAAATTAAAAAACCTATGGAACTTTATTTGTATAATAATCATGCTAGTAGCAATGTTATTAGTATGATTTTTTTGAATGCCATTGTTGCTAATGATATGGAAAATTGCAAGCTTGGGGATGCCGGTTTTGATGAATATGATCTTTTTAGTCACCCAAGCTTGAAGGAGGAAATTTGCTTTGATGATACTATGCCCCCTATATATGATGATTATAATGATGAATGTGATCTTCTCAATCCACCTACTATTGAGGAAAAAGTTTATTATGATTATGATATGCCTCCTATTTATTATGATTACAATGATGGCTATGATTGTGTTACTCCCACTATTACTAATGAGAAGGATTTTGCTTATGTGGAGAGTAATAATACTTTTATGATGGTGAATGAAAAGCATGCTTTATGTGATAGTTACATTGTTGAATTTGCTTATGATGCTACTGAAAGTTATTATGAGAGAAGGAAACATAGCCTAAATATCTCAATACTATTAAGTTTTCTATCTTTATGTTGAAATTTTTAAAGTTGCACTTACTTTGCCTTGCTATGCTAGTATGTTGGGTCCACGGCTTCCGGGGTAGCCTGGCCCGGCTGTCAGCGGCTCCGCCGGCGCCACGCAGGAGATGACCCCCCGAAGCTGGCGCCACGACATCGACCTCGCCAAAGAAGGACAGCCCCGGAGCCCCTTGCGAGGCCACTGGAGGGGCACTTCGTGAGGGCATCTTCGTGAGGCAATTGCCCCGCCCGGGGAAGCAACGCGGAAACTTCCTCCGCGCGCGCGCGTGACGTCCAGGCCCGCGTCATGGCTGACGCGGGATGATGCCAAAGACTCTGCGCCCGATGCAGGACCCAACCAGGTGACAAGACTAGTCCTTCGGGACAAACAGGTGCCTTTCAGGAGACAAACTCTGGCGAGCGACGTCATCACCAAGCACTGTTCACCTTGGACGGTGGCTTTCCCCGGTGTCTTTAGCCATTTCGGTGCTAAGGGCGTGGACCACTGCAAGGACGCCGCAAGGACGATGTCTCCTCTCCCTGTGCTCGTTTGGCCGCTTGTGGTAGCCCTTCCCGCCAACAGGAAGAGGCCCTGGTCACTATAAATAGAGTAGAGCTACTACCTTAGAAGAGGTCGACTCCAAGAACGAGAGAATACACTCCTCGTAACCACCTCAAGCAATAGAACCAGACAAGCAGGAGTAGGGTGTTACACCATCACGGTGGCCCGAACCATGGTAACTCACCGTGTCTCTATTTCCTCTCGCTCAATCCCATTTCCCGAAGATCGTTGCTAGGTTAGCTCTCGGCCCCGCGGAAGAACGAAGGGTTCATCAGAACCCCAAATCCGACATTTGGCGCGCCAGGTAGGGGCTGGGAAGCTGACACTCAACCCATCTTCTCCGACATGGTCAACGAGTGCGAGCAGCGTCTTCTTCGTCGACAGGCCGTGGCTCAACGCACGATGATGACCGAGCCTCCTCAGCGCAAGGACGACGCCCGTGCCACTATCGACCGCCGCGCGCGGGAGCACGGCAAGAACACCGAGCACACCGTGGCGGCGTGTGCTATCCACCCCAGCCGGCGGAGGCCCGTCACGCCGCCGCCTCCGTCCAAGTCTCGGCGCGCCGGGTCGCAGCGACGCGACTTGAACCCCACTCCGTCGACGGCCCTTCGCACCGCCCAGGAGCTGCTCCGATTCCGTCCCGCTGCCGGAGGGATGGACGCCTGGCTCGAGCGCACCACCGAGCTCGTCCGTGATGCCGCTCCCGTGGTCTCCCAACGCTGCTCCGCGCCGCAGCCGACGCGCGCGCACCAGTCGGAGCAGCCTCGCGGCGCCACCCCGGTCCCGCCGCCAGTTGGAGGAAATCACCAAGGATGCGCCTGCATGCCTCCCCCTCTTCCTCCTCCTCCACCGCCGATGTCACCGTCGCGCGGCACACCTTCTCCGCACGACTACCGCCTAATCTCCCGCGAGACGGAGGACGCCCGCATCGGCCCCGAGCGCCAGCGCGCGCGAGAGCCGCGCACTCCAGCAAGTGGTCAGCACCAGCCACGTCAACCACCCCCCGGCCGTCGTCGCCGCCAACGCCTCCGTCTACGGCGGGAGCTGCCTCGCCCTCACCCCAGAGCTGCGTGGGGTCGCGTGGCCCCACAAGTTCCACCCGAGCTCCCCAAGCGCTACGACGGAACTGGCAACCCTGTGGAGTTCCCGCAACTCTACACCATCAACATCCAGGCGGCGTGCGGTGACGACAAGGTCATGGCCAACTGGTTCCCGATGGCCCTCAAGGAGCCCGCGCGCACGTGGATCATGAACCTTCCTGAAGCATCCATCTCGTCGTGGGCCGAGCTGTGCGATCGGTTCGTCGCCAACTTCGGGGGAACCTACGGGTGCCCCCTCATGAAGCATGACCTCCAGGCAGTCCGCTAGCGCCCGGGAGAGACGCTCCACAAGTACATCCAGCGCTTCGGCCAGGTACGCAACAAGGTCCCCCGCGTCTCGGAGGCGGAAGTCATTTCCGCCTTCTCCACGGGCGTCACGGACGTCCGCATGCGTGAAAAGCTCGCCGTCCACAACGAAATCAGCACCGTCGTCAAGCTTTTCGAGCTGGCGGACAGGTGCGCCAGGGCTGAAGAGGGACGTCTGTTCGCTCATGGCAACTCCAACCCAGGAGAGCCAGCTGAGCCCGCCAAGGCCAAGTCCACCACCAAGTGCAAGCCTCAGGCCGTCCACGCGATCGAGCCCGAAGGAAGTAGGGCCTAGCCCAGCGGCTCGGGGGCCGCCCCGCGAAGGGAATGCCATTTGATCCCAACGGCTCGGGGGCTACCCTCGCCGTCAGTGGTAGGCCTCCGAAAGGTGAAGCCCTGAATGGGAGAATAAGGGAGGACGAGAAGACATTAGGAGGCGGAAGAAGACAAGAGGAAGAAGCCGCAAGATATCACTCGACGCTAGCTGCTCGGGGGCTCCGGAGCCGTCCGCGGTAGCTAAAAAAATGTGTGTGTACGTGATGCATGTAAAATGCATACATGAACTTTGCACTATAATAGTTATATTCCATTCATATTTGCATCGTATAAGGGGTATATTACTGTTATTTAATGATTTTTGGTAATTAATAATGATTTCCCCTTTTTATGGTATTAATCCTGCGCAGGCAGAAAACCCCTATTTCTTTCTTTATTTGTTTCAGGACCTTAACGACGTCATAATGAGCTATAAATTTACGGGGATCATTATTTTGGAAGGAGGAAGACCTAGGAGCGAAAGAAGCAAGCGAACGGAGGCCGGAGGGCCAGAATAGGGTGCCCCATGCGGCTACAGTACCAGGCCATGTGGGCCCACCTATTTCAGCCCTCGTGGCCCCGTTTGCGTCGATCCTTTGCCCTGAAGCATCCTCGTGACCTAAAAACGCCTATATAAAGAGCCCCCCAACGTTCTTCGAGGAGAGAGCCGCCACACGAGAGAAACAAGAAACAGAGACCAGGAGGCTGCAGATTGGAGGGGGGAAACTCCGGCGGAGCGCTGCCGGAGAGGTCTCCTTCTTCTCCATCGACATCTCCACCGTCTCCATGATGAAGAGGGAGTAGTCCACCTCTAGACTATGGGTTTGTGGCAGTAGCATATGTATCTCTCTCTCTCTTGAGCTTCACTAATTAGCACCGTATGAGCTGCTGAACATGATTACGGTCACCGTTGTATTACCATTGTGGTGGATCTTTCTATGAGTTAATATATGTTGAGATTGCAATGTTTATTTCAGTTATGAAAGTAGATGCATATTATGTACCCCGTTCTTGTATCCTTGTTTTGATCAAGCATGTTTATGAGAGCGTGTGAGGGGGAACGTGTGCATTAGTTGGAGTAACGGGGGTGGTGAAGTGATAAGCTGACAACTTAATATCATGATCCATTGGGTGTTTACCTTACTTTGTTGCCTCACTAGGGATAAACCAAAATACCATGTTGCAAGGTATGAGGAGTGACTAGCCTCAACCTAAGACTAGATCCATCATGTGTTTATTTTCACTTCATGTCATTAATCTTAAAGCTATACTCTGAGTCATCTTAATTACTAAGGTGTATGATTTAGTTCACATCTTGGTGGAGTATAAGTGAGACTAATAATCAAAAGGTCTCTATGTTAGGACGTGATGCCCATATAATTAGTAGCATGTCATTAAACTTGTTTGCAATCTCATATGTTAATCCTATGTCTACTTATTTGCCACACTATATTAAAGAGAGAGTGCATGTGTGAAACCATGAACCTCGGTCCATTTTTAATCGTAAGAAACACCTTTCCAACCATTTTTAAGCATCTTTTACATTCAGCCATTTTAAAATCAGAAAATACAAAAACACTTTTACTTCTTGCATTCACATATAAAAACCCCAAAAATATTATCCATCATCATTACTATCATCCTTGCATATTTATTTACCACCATTGCATTTTTATTTACTGTTTTGCATCCATTATTATCTTAGTATCATTCTCACACCTTGTGCTTGACAACCACTTGGTGAGGTTCAGGGCACAAAGCAATCTACTTTGTTTGCAGGAAATCTAGAGAAGGACAAGGAGATAAAATCCCCACTACTGATTCCCCGAGAGTTCGATATTAAACCCTCGAGTCACCTTCTTGGGGAAAAAGACTTCCACTCCTACATACTCTGCACTTGGAGGCTCAACCTATCCCTTATATATTATTTTCCTTTCAGGGTATCAAGAGTATTTGGTGGCGTTGTTGAGGGAGAAGAACACTCTCATCAATCCCATCATGAAGTCATTTTTCTGGCGCCGTTGCCGGGGAATCATAGCTGGAAGGTTTTATCCAAGGATATCACAACAAAGTCAACTTCATCACCAACTTGTGCTAACACCTAAGCTTGGGGAGGTTGCACTTACGTGAGCATCATCTTGTCCATCTTTACCTTCAAGCATTTTATTTTGTTTTGTTATTGTCTTGCATATCATTTTTAGATTTCGGTTTGCATTTTTATTTTCAGTTTTGCATTAGTTAATTCGGTTTGCATTATTTAGTGTCATTTTATTTTCAGTTTTGCATAAAAAATTAAAAAACACATAAAACCAAACTGACCAATTCTATGGACAATGAGCAAGAAACTAGAAGTGAGGAAGTACCCCCTGTTAAAAAACAAGTTTGGGTCAAAAAGGAAAAGAAAGTTAATGATCCTTTGCTTGATTTGGAGAATTGTACCTTGCATGAATTAATATCTATCTTACAAAAATTTGCAAGTGATCCTTCTATTGATGTTAACCAATCTGGTTTTGGTTCCTATATTGCTAATCATGTCTTGAAAGAAAAAATTGCTAGATACAATCAAGAAGCTATGATACCACCTAAGCTTGGTGATATAAGGATCCCCAAGGTGCTAGTAACTATTCGAAGAGAGACACAACATGCCATACTTGATCTAGGATCTAGTGTCTCTATTTTATCGAAAGAATTATATGAAGTACTTGAATTAAAGAATCTTGAAAAATGCTCTGTTGAACTTGCACTTGCTGATAATACCATTAAACATGCTTTAGGAAAAGTGAGTGATGTTATGGTAGAGTTACATATGACTTTTGTACCTGTGGATTTTCTAATCATGGATATGGAGAATAAAACCTCTAGTCCTATTATTCTTGGAAGACCTTTTCTTCGTACCACAGGGGCTATTATTGATTTAAAGGAAGGGAATGTGAAGTTTCAGTTTCCACATAAGAAATGCATGGAACACTTCCCAAGGAAGAAGGGCACAACTTTTAAGCTCCCTCATGAGCTTCATCTTCGGTAAACAACAAGTAAGTAAGCCTAGCTATATGGCTATAAAGAAAGCGCTTTACGGGAGGCAACCCGGTTGTTTTTATTTGGATTTTCTTTGTGTCCTCTTCCTGTAACAAGAGAATGTTTTCTTAGCTTAGTTTCTGTAATTTTTAATAAAGTGCCAAGTTTTACCTATTTTGGTTTGAAAAAGTTGCTATTTCTATTCGGAGATTTTATTCCTGCACAAAGTCTGTGCACGGTTTGATTTTTCATTGTTATTCTGTAACTCCGAATGAGCTGAGATTTTAACTGTAACTGCAACTTTTCATCCTATGTATGCCTGAATGTTTTCAGAATTTTTTGATGAGTTTAATTAGGACCGAAAAATATGTTTTTGTGCTGCTGTTTTTCTAGACAGATTCTGTCCCATATTGTTTTATGCATAGTTTGAACTTTTGAGTTGAATCTTTTGATCCAATTGAGTTTATGAGTAGGCATACAACATTATACACTCTCGGATCATTCATATGAATTTTAGTCCATGGATTATATGCAGCAAGAAACCTATTTGTTTATCTCTACTAATATCACCCCATAGAAAAGAAATTGGAGAAACAGTGTTTTGAAGTTTTTTCATAGGGATTGGAGGAGATGCACCATGAGTTATCCAAGGATGGTGAAAACCATAAGATTGGGGATGTGGAGAACATCCACACTGAACCAACACACTCTCGGTTTGCACACGTCTAATTTCTGTTTTTCATTTGAAACACTTTATCGCATAAACTTGGAGTGTCTTTTTGTTTGTTTTTGCTTTGATTTTTATTTTGTGAGACCACCACACTATCTTTTATATATGAGAATGCTACTGGAAATATGGGTTGAAATATCTTGCATGCTTTTATTGTATTGGGAAAAGGGATGTCTAAGTTGATTTTTAATGACACATATAGTTGCATGATTCATGAGCTTCTTTATGAGTAATAATTTGCAAATACTTTATCATGAGCTATCTTTTATTCATGTTTTGATGCTTTATGTTATTTCACCTTGTTTGACATGAATTAGTTATTTGTATGGACACTCATGCATGCATCTAGATGGTCATCTTTCTCCCTTTTGCTAGCCCAAAAATCCCAACAAGTAAAAACTTGTTTCCAACACCTTCAACCCAAGTTTTTCCAGTGAGTCCACCATATCTACCTATTAGCTTTATGCTATTCGAAGTATGTTTATCATGTTATTTGTGTTATCTATACCTCTAAATGAAAATGATTATGTTATTTATTGTATCCGGAAAAGTTGGTTAAAAAGCTCTCGCGAACTTGATCCACACTTTACTTTTATTGCATTTAATAAACTTGAACCATTGTGATTAGTATTATGATGATAGTGGCTTGATAAATGTTTAAGGTTGGGAGTTAGCTCATATGTGTTGTCACATGCAAAGCTTTCAATACGTTCCATCATTTATTTAGTTGATATCATGTACTTTTGTTTATGGATGCCTATCATGGTGAAATAATGTGGAAATAGAGTAAGTTTAAATGAGTTTGTATAAATGGTTAGAGAGAAACCTAGGCCGCTAATCTAAGCCATGCATCATTCATGGTGGAAATTTACTTACATGCTATTTTGAACATTCTGTGATGCACCCTACAATAAAAAGCTATATCAAGTGGTAAATAAAAAGGGTGTTGAGGTTGTTCATTATGTTTGTTTGTCTTGTTGTTTTGATGTGGACTTGATCCATATCATGGGACAAGAGGTACCCCAGTTGAGACTCTTGATGATACCATTACTACTTACAATGATAGATAACTTAAACTTGCTTTGTTTCCCAAGTTGAGTAATCATGGTGTAGGTACTTGTATTCAAGGGGCATGAGACATCTAACCTTTACTTTATCAAGGCCAGTACTCATATTTGCTTTCACAATTAACTTTAATCATTCAAGATGCTATGATAGGGGAATGAGAGCTTGACACCAAGTATTACCATTGCAATCAATAACTTAAGTAGAATAGTTTGGAGGACAGATGAAACTTATGCATGTTTTACCTCTACTCATTTATACATCTTTTCCAAAGTGTCCACCTTTTATATTCAGATTTTCATCTACACTCTATGGACCACAAGTATGTAAAAGTAAGAACGTCCATATTACTATCTTTTATGTTACACTTTGTGAACTATCATTGAACATCCTTGCATTGAATACTTGATATCACTTTATAAACTGTTTGCATATTGCTACTTCTTTGAATTAATGAATCATTTGACTTTATGTAGCTGTAGCAATCATCTTTTATATCCATGTTGTTATTATATTGCAAAGTTCATGTTAGTTTTATCACTTTCATACTCGAGGACGAGCATGAGTTAAGCTTGGGGATGTTGATGCATGTAAAATGCATACATGAACTTTGCACTATAATAGTTATATTCCATTCATATTTGCATCATATAAGGGGTATATTACTGTTATTTAATGATTTTTGGTAATTAATAATGATTTCCCCTTTTTATGGAATTAATCCTGCGCAGGCAGAAAACCACTATTTCTTTCTTTATTTGTTTCAGGACCTTAACGACGTCATAATGAGCTATAAATTTACGGGGATCATTATTTTGGAAGGAGGAAGACCTAGGAGAGAAAGAAGCAAGCGAACGGAGGCCGGAGGGCCAGAATAGGGTGCCCCACGCGGCTACAGTACCAGGCCGCGTGGGCCCACCTATTTCAGCCCTCGTGGCCCCGTTTGCGTCGATCCTTCGCCCTGAAGCATCCTCGTGACCTAAAAACGCCTATATAAAGAGCCCCCCGACGTTCTTCAAGGAGAGAGCCGCCACATGAGAGAAACAAGAAACAGAGACCAGGAGGCTGCAGATTGGAGGGGGGAAACTCCGGCGGAGCGCTGCCGGAGAGGTCTCCTTCTTCTCCATCGACATCTCCACCGTCTCCATGATGAAGAGGGAGTAGTCCACCTCTGGACTATGGGTTTGTGGCAGTAGCATATGTATCTCTCTCTCTTGAGCTTCACTAATTAGCACCGTATGAGCTGCTGAACATGATTACGGTCACCGTTGTATTACCATTGTGGTGGATCTTTCTATGAGTTAATATATGTTGAGATTGCAATGTTTATTTCAGTTATGAAAGTAGATGCATATTATGTACCCCGTTCTTGTATCCTTGTTTTGATCAAGCATGTTTATGAGAGCGTGTGAGGGGGAATGTGTGCATTAGTTGGAGTAACGGGGGTGGTGAAGTGATAAGCTGACAACTTAATATCATGATCCATTGGGTGTTTACCTTACTTTGTTGCCTCACTAGGGATAAACCAAAATACCATGTTGCAAGGTATGAGGAGTGACTAGCCTCAACCTAAGACTAGATCCATCATGTGTTTATTTTCACTTCATGTCATTAATCTTAAAGCTATACTCTGAGTCATCTTAATTACTAAGGTGTATGATTTAGTTCACATCTTGGTGGAGTATAAGTGAGACTAATAATCAAAAGGTCTCTATGTTAGGACGTGATGCCCATATAATTAGTAACATGTCATTAAACTTGTTTGCAATCTCATATGTTAATCCTATGTCTACTTATTTGCCACACTATATTAAATAGAGAGTGCATGTGTGAAACCATGAACCCCGGTCCATTTTTAATCATAAGAAACACCTTTCCAACCATTTTTAAGCATCTTTTACATTCAACCATTTTAAAAACGGAAAATACAAAACACTTTTACTTCTTGCATTCACATATAAAAACCCCAAAAATATTATCCATCATCATTACTATCATCCTTGCATATTTATTTACCACCATTGCATTTTTATTTACTGTTTTGCATCCATTATTATCTTAGTATCATTCTCACACCTTGTGCTTGACAACCACTTGGTGAGGTTGAGGGCACAAAGAAATCTACTTTGTTTGCAGGAAATCTAGAGAAGGACAAGGATATAAAATCCCCACTACCGATTCCCCGAGAGTTCGATATTAAACCCTCGAGTCACCTTCTTGGGGAAAAAGACTTCCACTCCTACATACTCTGCACTTGGAGGCTCAACCTATCCCTTATATATTATTTTCCTTTCAGGGTATCAAGAGTATTTGTTGGCGTTGTTGAGGGAGAAGAACACTCTCATCAATCCCGTCATCAGTACGCGCAGCAGGCCACAGGCAACTTCATCAAGGAATAAGAAAAAAATTCATTACATGAGCTAGAGGCTACAAGCGTTTTCAGCACCCTTTACAAAATGAAAGTACATGGGCGCAGCTACGAGACCCTGAGCGCAAACAAGGACATGTGCCACTACGAAGACAATCTCCTGGGAAAGTTCACCTGACGAAGCGCCAATGCCCTTCGCGGCCACTTTTCCTAGCTGTAGAACCCTCCCGAACTAGGGTTGGCGATGGCGGCGGCCTCGGACGTCTTGTGGAAAATATGATCGGGTACTTAGGGTTTTCGGTTCAAAGACTAATTTATAGGCGAAGAGGTGACTCGAGGAGGCGAAGGAGTCGCCCAGGTGGGGCCCAAGCACGGCCTAGGGTGGGGCCGCACCTGGGGGCGTCTGGAGGCTCTGGCCTCCCCCTCCGGGCGTCCTTCTGGCTCCGTCTTCATTTCAGCTTGGAAATAAATCCCATAAATTTTTAGCGCATTCCGAGAAACTTCACAGAACAACTTTTCTGAAACAAAAAGACAACAGAAAACAGGAACTGGCACTGGGCATCTTGTTAATAGGTTAGTTTCGTAAATCATGCCAAAATGATATAAAAAACATTATAAAAACATGTCGCACTGATATATAATCAAGCATGGAACATAAAAAATTATAGATACGTCGGAGACGTGGGTCGCGGGATCCCCAGGCTTGAGCGCGGAGGGAACGTCGAGGTGCTCCCCGCCGAGCCGCCCGCAGACGTGCTGGGAACGCCAGATGAGCTCCCCCACCATATCGCGGCGTTGCGTCGCCGCCGCCTCGAGGCTCTTCTTCTCCGCCAGCAGGTCCTCGACACGCTTGGAGAGGGGCCCGACCTGCCCGAGCGCCTTGTCGCGCTCCTCGCTCGTCTTTTCGAGCTCCATGAGCGCGGCGGAGCGCTCCTCGCTCGCTGTCCTGAGCTCCTCCCGCACTGTGTCACGCTCCCGGCGGAGCTACTCGACGCTCTCCTCCAGCCCGTGGATCTGTGCCACGTGGCCCCTCTCCAGCCCCGAGATCTTCTCGCTATAAGAGTTGCGCTCGGCGTCGCGGATCTCCTAAGCCTTCTAGAGGTACTCCTACTCGAGGGTCTCGTGATCCTTCGCGAGGCGGGCATCCACCTCGAGCTTGAGCTGGCCCCCCTCTTTGTCAAGGTCCCCCTCACGAGCCGTAAGTTCCTCCTCGAGCCGCTTCAGGTGAGCTCGCTCCGCCGCCTCCTCCTCCCTCACGGCATTGGCGCGCAAGGCGGCCTCGTCCGCCGCCCGCCGCCTTTCTTCCTCACGGGCCAGGCAGGCCTCGTGGACTTGGAGCCATGCCGCCGCAAGGTTCCGGCGTTCTTCCCCCAGCACGGCCCTCCTCATCGAGAGGCTCCCGCTAAGACGGTCGAGGGCCTGAGGGGCCCTGGACAACAGGCTGTCCTGGAGGCGCACCATCTTTGGGGTAGTCACGGAAACCACGATCTGCAGGTCCGCCGTAGGCGGCGGACCGTCAAGCACCGGCGTCGCGCCAAGGACGCCAGGTACAGCCTCCAATGCTGGGGTCTCACTCCGCACTGGAGAGCCCCGATCCTCTCCCGCAGCACCTCCTCTCGGCGGCGTCGTCGCTGCATCCCCCATCATGGGGACCTCAGGAAGGGTGGTTGCATGTGGCGGCAGCGCCGCCTCCGACGCCGATGGCTCCACCGATACATCCTGCGCGGCCGCGGATGCCACGGACGCCGCGAACGCCTCATCCACCACAACGTCGGTGGGCGCGGATGTTTCGTCCACCACAACAACCGCTACGGCTGCCTGCGCCACCGCGCCTCGTTCGCCGCCGCAGTCTCCATCGCCGTCTCCATCGCCGCAGTGGACTCTCCGCCCGTCGGATCGGGCCTGGGCACCTTCGCCGCTAGCCCCTGCATTCGGAGGGATTTCCGTCAAGCCTCAGGAGGGAAGGAAAAAGCAATCTGGGTTTTGCAGCAAAAACTCACCGCCCTGCGAGCACCCAGTGCTTCCTCTTCACCCCACAAGGAGGAGGAATGCTGGAGCTTATGGGGGTGTTCGCCCCATGCGCTCCGTCCCGGGGGCTTCGCTCCGGCAGGGCGCCGCCCGCCAATCCCGCCACCGCCCGGACCGGGCTGGCGGGCACCGCCCCTTTGCAGGCACCGGCATCTGATCCCCCGAGGTCGTCGTCAGAGCCCATCACGCGCCCCCGCACCCGCGGGGCCAGCGCACCGGCATCCACCTCGACGTCGGAGTCCTCAAGAGGAACGGGCACGAAGGGAACCTCCACCTGAGGCGGCTGTTCGACCTCTCCATCGGATGTCTTCGCGGGAACCACCTCGCGGGAGGCCTCCTCCTCCTCCTGTAGCTCCCTGGAGGCCTCCTCGTCTTCAGCCCCTGCCGCGACTCCCTCATCGCCCACGAGCCCCTTTGCGTCAAACTTGGGCATCACCGCCAGGATCTCCTCCCGCGTGCTCCACGACCGCGAGTAAAGCGGGCGGAGGTCCCTAGTAGGCCTTGCGACATTCACCGTCCCAAAGAGGGCATTGGTGAGTTCGTCAACTGCGCTATCATCCAGCAGGGTGGGGGACAACCGAGTTCGGTCCGACCGGCTACCGAGCTCCCACGCCGGCCTCGAGCGGAACTGCAGCGGCGTGACCCACTGCTGGAGGAACTCGGCCACCACCATCTGGCCCGTGAGGCCACCACTCCTTAAGGAGGCAAGACGGTCCATGAGGGGCCTCGTCTGAGCGCCTCCCGAGAGGCGGGCGCTTCCCCACCTCACCTTGTCTGGCTGTGGCTGGTCGACGGGAAGGCGGAGGAGCTCCTTCTCATCCCGGGTGTCCACGAGCACCCAGTCGCGGCAGAATTTCTCCACCTTCTTGGCCGCTGACATAGTGATCAACTGGGCCGCCTCCCGCTCATTAATGCGCCAAGAGACGGACCCGGCGGTCTCGCCGTGCGCCGTCATCCGCAAGCTGTAGAAGTGGCGGAAGAACGCCACGGAGGGCATGACGCCCAAGAACGCTTTGCAGAGATAGGCGAAGATGGAGAGAACAACGAATAATGCTGGCTGAAGGTGGAGGAGGTGGATGTGGTAGTGCGCCAAAATCGCCAGAAGAAAGGAGGAGAACGGTGGGACAAGCCCCGCCTTAATGGCGCGTACGAAGAACGGCTGCGTCGGCCCGGCTTGCCGCTGAATCTCACCGGAGCCCGGGCTGAGCTTGGTCTTGCCCCACTCGTTGGTTTTCGCGCCCACCAAGCCACGGATCTTGCCGAGACCTTCCTTGTCGTGGATCCGAGGGGCGCTCAGCACCGTCAAAGAGGGCGCCTCCACCGCTGGCTGCATGTCTTTCCCCTTTGAGAAGGAGGCCTTTTTGTGGGACATGGTCGCTGAGCTCAGGGGTGCGCAAGGAAGAAGATGTGGAGGGAAGGAGCGGAGAGCTCTATGCTTGGGAAGGAGTAGCAGCAGTGAAGGTTTGAGGAACCGTTGCGGTCCTCCCCCCTTTTATCAAGGCCAAGCGGCCGCTTCCGTTTCCCCACCCACGTTTTCCTGGGAGTTGCGCCGATGTGTGTGACGCATGGCACGGCGGGGCCTGACAGCTCTTCTGGGCCCCTGCCTCTACGCCTCTGCCTCCCAGATCTTCGTCACCCACCTCCTCAGCTCCCACGACCGACGCATTCAAGTCACGGGCCCGGGGGCTACTGTCGGGTCCACGGCTTCCGGGGTAGCCTGGCCTGGCTATCAGCGGCTGCAGGAGACGACCCCCCGAAGCTTGCGCCACGACATCGACCTCGCCAAAGAAGGACAGCCCCGGAGCCCCTTGCGAGGCCACTGGAGGGGCACTTCGTGAGGGCATCATCGTGAGGCAATCGCCCCGCCCGGGGAAGCAACGCGGAAACTTCCTCCCCGCGCGCGCGTGACGTCCAGGCCCGCGTCATGGCTGACGCGGGATGATGCCAAAGACTCTGCGCCCGATGCAGGACCCGACCAAGACCGAAGACTGAGGCGACAAGACTAGTCCTTCGGGACAAAGAGGTGCCTTTCAGGAGACAAACTCTGGCGAGCGACGTCATCACCAAGCACTGTTCACCTTGGACGGTGGCTTTCCCCGGTGTCTTTAGCCATTTCGGTGCTAAGGGCGTGGACCACTGCAAGGACGCCGCAAGGACGATGTCTCCTCTCCCTGTGCTCGTTTGGCCGCTTGTGGTAGCTGTCGTGGGGTTGTCACGGCAAGTCCTTCCTCCAGGAAGGTGAGTTCGGGGGCCATCGATGCTTGAAGTACGTAGGAGAGATTAATCTCGCCTAGGGACACAGATTTACCCAGGTTCGGCCCCTCTTGATAGAGGTAAAGACCTACTTCCTGCTTCTCTTTATTGCTCTAGATCTGGTATCGATTACAGGGTTCCGGCTCCTCTCTGTGGATCCGGCGACTTGGTGTTTCTCTCTACTGGTTGGACTTATCGAACTAAGGTCCAGGACCCTGCTTATAAAGGCTGCCGGGTCCCTGGACTTACAGGTTACACCGAGTCACACTAGAACACGGAGTCCTACTCTACGTCTTGGTCTTCCAAGTTAAGGCTCCGGGTTGTACTTGGACTCCTTGTTGACGAGTCCTTTCTTCATCATGGGCCTTGATCGGCTTGTCTCCAGCCCAGCCCATGCGGCTTGACACGTGACTCGGCTTTGCCTTCTTGGTCTTGGCGGGTCTACTTTCCGGGTCCATGGGCCTACCTATAAAGTATCCCCCCATCAGTAGCCCCCGAATTTATCTTGGGCGCAGCTTGGCGGCTTCCTCCAACTCATTGGTTCGACTCCCTGGGTCGACTCCTTCCACTTGAGCCACAGGCTCCAAGTCGCTTGCTGCTGGCTCCAAGATGAATTCCTGCATAAAAACATAATACACATATAAAATGAATCCATCCTCAACCCTTGTTCAAGCCACCACTCTTGCCTTTGCACTAGCAGGCCGAGTTCTGATGCGACTCTTGCAAACAAGGACTAGATATCTTGACTTTCACTGTCACAGGACTCGCCATTCTGGGACAAGCCGGCTTCTTCCATTTCTGTGACTTTGATTTTTCTCTGCTATGTCCTTTCTGACTGTTATCCGCTGAATCGTTTATTACCGAAACGTTATCCACATTTTACTGTGGACCCACTCTGTAACTCTTTAGGGTTTTACCCTCTTTATAAATCGCGAAGGGTTAGGTTTCGAGACCTCACTTGCCCCTTCAGCTCAAATTCTCCCCTTTCTCCTTGCGCTCATCCTTTCCCGCGCCCAGCACACACCGCCCGCACGCCATGGCACCCAAGCGCGCAAAGACCGCACCCAAGGCCAAGGCTTCCTCGTCGAGCAGGACGGTGAACATTGCCGCCGCGGCCGCCGCCGCCGCAAAATCCTCATCCAAGCGATCGATTTCTGCCGATTGGGGTGGATCTACGGTCACGGCGGAGCAACTGAAGACACATCGGCTCACAGGTCTGATTCCTTCCAACGCTCAAGCTCGAGCCCCAGGGAATGAAATTGTTCCCACCCCCGCTAAGGGCGAGGTAGTGGTTTTCACGGAGCATCTGTTCCGCGGCTTTTCTCCCCCCCGGTGATCTTTTCTTCCGCCAACTCCTCGATCTCTATCAGCTGCGGATTCACGATCTGGCTCCTAATTCCATTCTCACTCTTTCCAATTTTGTAACTTTGTGTGAGGACTACCTCCAGATCAAGCCAGATCTCAACCTTTGGCTCGAACTCTTCTACTGCAACCCCCAGCCCGAAACTTCTGGGGGCCCTCTTCTCCAATGTGGCGCCGTTGCTCTTCAACGGCGCCTCCACTCTGTCTTTCCCAAGCCAGTCTTCCCCAACCGTATCAAGGACTGGCAGAAAACCTTCTTCTACTGCAAGGATACCTCCCCTGCAGGTGAACCCAAACTTCCTTTGTTCTCTGAGGATCGCCTCCAGGCGACTCCTCTTATGAAAGCTAGGTGCTCAGAGGCCGCCCGGCCAAGAGTCGAGTCTCTGATCGCTCGAATCCGGGCCCTCTTGTCCCACAATCTCGAAAACATGGACTTGGTCCGCTGTTGGACCACTTGGAGAATCCAGCCTCTGAGTCCTAGGACTCGACTAATCTGCTCATACACTCGTTGCGCTGGTGACGATCTTCGAGTGACGGAGCAACTATCTGATGGACCCGAGCTTGGTCGGCTTATCAAAAAGCTGACTGGGAGGCCGGTGAAGGACCAGGCCCATTTTGGGCTCCAACCATTTTGCTCTACCAACCCAGCTCCCGACGTAAGCCTCATTCTCTACCTTATTTCTATCTTGATCTCACTTGTATTGCTTACTAACTCACTTTTGTTGACTCTGTTGCAGCTCACTGACTCCTTCTGGAAGCCGGCCTCTAGAGCTAGTACTAAAATAAAGCTGAAGCCGAGGCTAAGGCTGAAGAGGAGATTCCTGCCACAGATCAAACTGCTGTGGCAGAAGATACTGACAATGATGACGAGGAGTCCTCGCAGGAGACTCCTGCTGAGGATGATGCTGCCGATGAGGAATCCTCGCCAGAGGCTCCAACTGAGAACATTATTGAAGGGGAGTCCTATCAGGAGGCTCCCATTGTGGAGGAGATTGACGATGACGAGTCCTCTCCAGAGGCTCCCGTCACTAGACAAGCTGACACCACTTCTGCTGCTGCTCAGCCATCGCTGTCTGAAGAGTCCTCTGCCAGGAGTCACTCTTCTTCTTCCCCAGCCTCTAACAATAATGGATCTCGAGAGGCTGTTCCCAAGGTACCACTCTCACGAGTCCTTGGGTCCTCTCGCTCACCTACTAAGCCTGAGGAACACATGCAGAGTGTTATTGCCGCCAGGAAGAGGAAGCTGCGCTCCGATGGGCCTGCAGATGCTCCTGAGCCTCTGCCAGTCTCGCACCAGCGGAAATCGGCTTCTCCTCCCCACAAGGACGACTCCTATCACTCCGGGATGTCAATGCCTTCCTCAAACTCTCAGGCCTCCTTGGACCTGGAGACCAATGTTGGGTAAGACTCCTTTATTTCTGTACTTGTATTCAAATGACTTCTGCTTTTTCCCTTTTCACTAAGTCTGATGCTGACTTCTATCTTTGTATATTTCAGGGCTCGGCCTTGTGCTAAAGTGACCAAGCTCCCAGGCATGGTTGATGTTACCTCTGGGCGTGGACCTGTCCCTCCTTCGGCCTCTGAAATGACCAGCACGAGGACAGGTCCTTCCATTGCTGCATCAGCTGGTGCAACTACAACTCCTACCATTCCCGAGTCCCCTTCAAGGACTCGGGCGGCGACTCCAACAATAGTCCAGCCCTGCTCTGGTGCTGCGACTCCTGATACTGCGCCTCAAAGTCATCCGGCTCCTGTGAAGCCGACTCCTACAACTTCTCCAAATATCAAGGTCAAGTCATCAACTGACTACAGCCGACTCCGGGTGGCAGATAACCTGTCATTTTCTGAAGCCTATGCTGAAGCAGTTGACTTGAATGATCAAGCTGCTAGGCTGAAAGATGATGAGCAAGCGGCTCTTAGAGCTCTTCACATGATTCATGAAGTAAGTTCTTTGACTTCTACCCTTTATGCTTTTCTGGCATCATCCTATCCCAGTAGCCCCCAAGCACCTGTCTGTGGTGACTTGTGACTAGGATAGGTGCTTTGATTTGAAACTGAACTCAACTGCTATATAGAAAAAATTTGCACACTGTAGCCCCCAAGCACTGAGTCCTTAGCTCTACTAGGACTCGGGGCTGCTAATTTACTGTCTGTCGGGTCCTTAGACCAAAAACTTTTGCACGAGTAGCCCCCAAGCGCCGAGTTGTCAGCCTGCGACGACTTGGAGCTACCAACATATGTAATTTACTGATACTTTACTTGAAGAAAAATTTCTGTTCTGCGAGTAGCCCCCAAGCGCCAAGTTGCTAACTTGTGGCGACTTGGAGCTGATGACTTGTCCACTAAGAACCATGCTTTGCTAACTGTTAAGAAGAAATTGACTCCTGAGTAGCCCCCAAGCGCCAAGTTGTTAACTTGTGACGACTTGGAGCTCATGAGTTCTCTACTTGACTTGTGAAGCTTACTTGTGCTTTATGACTTGTGATTGCAGTGCATTGTCTCCAAGATGAAGAGAGACATGAAAGAGCTTGAGGACCAGGCAGCTGCTAGTGCCAGGTCTGCCATGGCCGAAAAAGAACGCTCCCTTCAACTTGAGAATAATCTGAAGGCCTTGTCTGCTCAACTGGAGCAAGTAAAGAAAGAGTCGGCTGATGCCAAAAAGATTGCCCAGAAGGCACACAATGACCTAAAGGCTGTTTTCGACACCTGCCGCAAGGGCATTGGGGCCATGTGCCAACACATATTTGGTAAGCTTAAAACTTTCGCTTGCTTCCTTTTGCACATTTCTGAATTGCCTTTAGACTGACAATCACTCTTTGGTTTCTTTTATGCAGGGGCCGACTCCCCAAAGCTCAAATTGCCCACCAGCAAGCAACTATCTG